>CCAG010007375.1:0-53171 GCA_001077435.1 Glossina morsitans morsitans | reverse complement strand
AAAAAAAAAAAAAAAAAAAAAAAAAAAAAAAAAAAAAAAAAAAAAAAAAATACAAATAAATAAATAAACAATTTTTTTACTTTATTTCAAATAAATTTTATTAAAATATTAATCAAAATTACCCAGTGTTTCATTTACTAATGACCTCATGATGCCCCCAATGCCTAATGAAGTAAAACAGAGATAATTGCTAGGATGCATCTAATTCCCTGTTTTTTTCCTCACCTCGATCTAACCCTCCCCACGTTATACGAATAGAGGACATGCCCTGGTGAAAAACTAGCGCCGACGTTGTTAATTAACTTTAGCAACATGAGTAAGCGAATCTACAAACAAGTTTTTCTTTTTTTGTTATATCATAGTATTATTTCAGACACTGCCGTCAAATAGAAGGAATCTTTTTAGGAATCTTTCGACTCCGTTACCAAGTTACTTTTCATCGTTTTAGATATAGTTCAACAATTTCGTTGTTAATTTGTACGATACTGCAGTGCACTGATCTCAGAAAATATATATAACAAATGCTATTAATGATGACAAAAAATATATATATATATTTACATATATATATAATATTTAACAACTATAAGTGTAATAATATTAGCATTCATTTAGTTCGGTGGGGTAAAAGTTGGCCAAACAATAGCATTACGCAAAACGCACTCTAGTAGCAAAACTTAAATAATGACTAAGAGATTTCCTACCTTTCCTGAAAATCCAGCTAAGCCCAATGATTGGATAAATGAAAATAAATCGCTTAACGTACAAATTTCTGCTGTAAGAAACGATGAGTGTGTCTTAGGTCCTTTTGGTTGTTACAGATATGTACGCAGAAATATACTTTGTATCACAAGTAATGCGGGAAAAACTATTTCTTAGTGATGGACTCCAGTATGAAATTTTAATAATTCTTGGTAATACATGATGGATTTGTGTTTCTATGTTGCTCAGAAACCGAAGAACGTGCTATGATTATCAATTCGAAATTTCAAATTAGTTGAGAATGCCTGCTTTTTAAAAAAGCTAAATTTTAACAGAATTCAAGTTCGAAAAGAATTCTCGTCTCTCTTCTATCACCCACATCAAAAAAAGTAGCTAACTCGTCTTAGCCTTGAGCGATCATTGTAACTGCAGATTGATTTCTTGGAAGTTTCAATACTTTAAGTTTGCAAACTGACTAAGACTTCAATTACTATTCACTTTTTCAAAAATTCGTTTTCTTAACGAGATCAAGATACAACATTTAAGATATCAACGACATATTGCAACTGTTTTATTATATGATTTTATATGTGTAACATATCACTCATTAAATCTCCGGTCCGGATATATATACAGCAAACAGTTTTCACGGACCCGCATGATTCCAGGAAAGTGCCAATCTTCAAACGATACGTTACCAAATTTAATGACATTCTGATAATTACTTCATAGACTACAGTTATTTTACTGACTTCGGTTTTTTAATTTCCAAATCAATGGAAAATTCTGAAAAGGCCGATTTTTGATGGGCGAGAACAACGTGCGGAATCAGGATTATGTTGACATGCCATCTTCTTTTTTGTAATTGTAAACACTTTCATATGGATACCGATGATGCTGAACGTCTAGTTCACCCAAATTTAGCAATTGTTCCAGAAAGCCTAAAATAAGGTCCCAAAAATAGCTTTAGAAGACCAAAAAGTGAAGTTTGAGTGAGATATCTGACAGCTTAACCATTATTTTGCAGGACCATTTGTCCATGAGAAAGTTCTGCATGATGTGGTTGCCCCGTTTCCTCATTTTTGACCAGAAACAACAACATGTTTAAGATCCTTTAGGTGGAATAGAAATGACCTTTTCATGCGCTATGTGATAATGGGTGAAACATAGAATCATCAGTACACCTCATAATCAAATTTACAATCAGTCAATTCAATAACATTCGACGGAAGCCGTGCAAAACGATCGAAAAGGCAAAAATTGTCTGGCAAGGTTATATGGCGTCCGTATTTTTTGATGCTATATGCTAATAGTAGAGAATTACTAATGAATATTATGTAGCATTATGAATGAGTTTCAATGACAAAAAAGCAAAAAAGGAAGATGGCAACGTGGGTCGGGAACTTATTGAACGTTTCTCTGTATATATTTAATTTCATTTCGCAAAGAAGCAAAACAGGAAAAAAAAAGAGAAATCAAAAAAGGAGGGAGAAAAAAACCAACTTCCGATATAGCAAATCAAAGTGTTTCATAATCAAGCAACCACCCACTTACATAACTGTCTTGAGAAGAAAAGAAATCAATAAAAATTACAAAACTCAACACAATAACATTAACGAAATTTTATTTTGATACGCAAATGTATACAGCAAGTAAAGCTATTTGAGAAAACGCTATACATTTTCAATTCGCTTGAGCGGAGGAATATTTTTTTATTGAATTTTTGGAACACACGTCTACATAATATGATAATATGTTCAGATCGTATAATAGCAACAGCAGCTAAAGCAGCAAAATATAAATTGTTTAGTCTATTCAAAATTTTAAGAAATACCTATGCAGCGAATAGGTGATAAACAACAACAATAACAAGAAAATCAAGATAAAAGATCTTGTGCTTAACTTGAGCCGAATATTTTATACATCATTCCCCAAGCATAGCAAGTTCATTCAGTATCGGCATATGAATAGCTGTATGCAGTCGACTGCCCTATAATACGATGACACGCTGCGTAGTATACAAGTTCGGATCGTTCGTGTCGTACGTGTCACTGGGCCGATCGCATCTCAAAACGATTAGTTTACTTTTTATATTATAATTCAGATAATTTTCTCTCAAAGTCAGGCGAAAGACCCTACATGACTAAAATTTCTATGGCCGTCTTTTGCAAGAGAGAGAGCCAGGGAGAGAGAGAGAGAGAGAAAGAGAGAGAGAGGATAAATGTGGAAAAATTTTGTAACAGCAGATGTTCTGTCTTATACAAGCATCTTTTATGTTTATGTTATATGAGAACGGCTGCACCTTTTTCGCCATTTTCTACGAATCCGTCTGTGTTATAGGACGATCGATAGCATAAAGAAAGCTAAACAATTGTTAAATTATAATAATATATATATATATATATATATATATATATAGATTTAAATGTCTTTTTTTATTTATTACATACCAGTACATAGACAAAGATTCAATACTGGATCTAATAAGATTTTGATTAGCTTCTTCCTTTTCGTTAAATAAACACGTTTCCATATCAAATTGCTTAAAAGAATTCGGCCTCCACTCTAATGGTTTATGCTTCTCGTCTTCTCTTCACCACTATATGATCTTAGAAGGATAGACGACTAGTTATAAAAATGGAAAAAATGGTAAGCATACATTTCCAGTGAAGTTTCTAAACAATATAAGTAACATAATATACTCGCCGATAATGGGTATGAGAAAGTGTGTCGTTTATTTTATATTAGAATTGTAAAATAGGCTTCAACATTCCAACATCTATTATATATACATATATACACATGTGTTAACATCATCCGTTCGCTTAAGTTTCTTTGAATTCTTTTCGTTTTTTCAGCATTTTTATTATTTAGATATATTATGGTGAAGCAATTTTATTACGAAATACGTCTTGATATGCGAATAAATGAATGTTTAGCTATAGTTATGCTAAAAAATTTTTCGAAAAGTTAATGAACGAGATGAACATCCATGACTGTAAGCAAGGGGGGGCAAACTCATCAAAATGCATTTCGACAATTCCGTAAACTGTATTATCATTGCGCAGGTATTTCTATATGTGTTATAATATGTTAAATGCAAGGCTTTTTCTTTTGCAAGATTTTGCCTCTGCAATATTTGCAAATAACATATAATGCGTCTCCAACAATTTGAGAGACTTGTAATCTATACCGCACTGACAAGGCCTCTTCTCTTTATACATAATTATGTTTCAATTAATAAATATACAAAAATCGTATATTCACGATATTCCAATGCAATCCCAATAACGACTTCGCCTTACTATACAATACACAATCAATAGGTGATTATTATGTAGGTAATATCGCAACCTAGAGTTTAGAAATATTCGAGATCATTAAAGAATTGCACGTTACCCACCTCGTACCTGGCAATAAGGCAATTGGTTACTCCAAGAAAATGAAAGGTAGAACACGTTTGTTTAAATTAAGTGACATGCCAGGTAACAGCGGCGAATAAAGAAGAGAAAGAATCGTGCTATGCACTGGAGCAACACAATCAATAGTTTTCTTTATTTATAATTGTTTTTAGAATTGGAAACACTACCGTTATTAAATTCACAATTTGCATACACTTTAGTGCGGTTTAATGTTCGTTGTACTAAAAATTTCTTACTTCATTTAAATAAAGAAAACGTGCTCTATTCTCTGTTGAAAATGGCTAAATTCCTCTACAAGCCAATGCATTTTACAAGGAGACAAAGGTATTTTCACGGACACTTTCTATTGTGCAGTCTTTAAACGGTTAAGTTTATCCATATTCCTAGAAAGTTTTCGATATTCGGGGAATTTGGGGTGGTTCGATCTCTCCCTTTTCTTAGCTGTACACTTGTTTAACAAAGTCCAGCCTTTCCAACAATCCGGGAAAAAATAAGATTTGTTCAGCACCAGCAGGTCGACCGAGCTCTTAATTCTGTAAGAGCCGGGTGAAGTCAAAAAACATAGAATGGCTTTTGCAAGGTTTTATTGTATTGCTGGACGACCTTAATTTGGGAAAAGACAAAAAAATTTTTGTAAAGCGATAGTTTTAAGCTTGGACTCTTAAACAAGATGATAAGGTAGTAATCGAGCTCTTAATAGATAGAGGAATCGATGCATGGCCAAATCAATTCCCCCATTCTTTGCTGATCTAATGCCGATTCTCTGCTGCGTTACATGTATGTTACAAATACACCTTCCGAAAATGCGATCGCCATAGATAACTGGAAAGGATCATTCGGAGCATATTACTTCTTTAATATATCGAGTGTGTGAGGATTATGATCTCATCACAGCGATCATAATAGACTGGTCACATATTTATGGTATAAAAACGAAGATGAAAATGCACATTAGAAATCCAATTAGACATATTATTATGAAAATGTCATATCTGATAAGATGACTTTATATAAAAAAAAAAAACAACTACTTATCCAACCAATCAACTTTATGAAATAAAAGCCCATTAGTTCGAGGAGAATAAATAAAAAATTCATCATAGAAAAGGACTAAAAAAGACATCGTAACAAAACCTAATATTCTCTAATTTATTTAGATTGACGTATAGATCTCGTCACTAATGACGAACGTATCTGATTTTTAAATAAAGTAAAACAACTACAAGTGATCAGGTAATACTCGGAATGCCACGAAATTTCGAGACATTTCGTTGTTACAAAGTCCGTGATCGCGAATTCGAATCTCAGTGCAGTAGATTAATACAAAAATCGACGAGTTGTTCATAAATTGCATAAAAATATTCTATCAAATATCGCATTTTTGTTTGTCGTATATGAAGAGATCTTCATACTATCTGGTATTCTCTCAATTTACTAAGGGCTACTTAGAACCCTTTTAACCCTAACCCAGGTTAGATAATCTACGTAACTTTCCTTGCGTCATTAGAGATACCTACTACATATGGTACTGCAGAGCCAGATTTAAGAAGGGTTTTTTACTTCAATACCGCAATAAATTTATATTTTAATTGCGTCGTCTTACAGAGGCTGAAAGAATTAAATTGTGTTTTGAGAAGAAATCGTTCAGAGCGTAATCCAATTGGTCTGCTTTTCAGAAGCGACGCTATGCTAGTTTTCGCTAAAAAGAAAACTCCATCGGCACTGGAACTTAAACCTTAAATAAAAGAAAATTATGCAGCCTTTCAGTGGGTCTAATCTGCATAGATGAACGGAATCAATCGTCAAAGCAATTTGGAAAAACTTTGTTGGCGAACGATGATACAAAAAAAAAAAAACAAGTAAGAAAATTATATTCCGTTGTAGCAGAATTTTTTATACCCATCAGCATTGTTCGATTTTTGTAAAATAGTTTTTGAAGTTGGTCACCAGTTGCAGTTTATACTGCAGTTTATTAACAAGAAAAAGAGAGGGAAAGCAAATATGTTCATTGTTTTTGTTATGTCGGCGTATGGACGGTGTAGGCGCGTTCCTTGAAAAGTTTGGGTCATTTTTAAATTCTTTTGCAAGTTTTTAGGCGATATCTTCGTTTTCGCGAAAGCGAGAATATTTACCATAGATACCATACCATACAGTTGCGCAGACGGGCAGATAGACAGACAAGCAGATGGGCATGCTTAGGCGCATTCCGAATTTGAAACTGACCAAGAATTTATATACTTTATAGGGCTGTTGAAGCCTGCTTCCAAGCGTGAAAAAAGTTTTGCGTAGGCGTGGCCGATTTTTCCACTTTTTTACGCTCTGTAGTTGAGAAAATTTCCAACAAAAAAGTTGTAAAAAATTTTTATTCCCTTTCTAAACAACTATTAGGAAGGAATAAGAAAAAGTTAAACAGGTAAGAAAACTGTGTTCGATTTTGGCCCAATCTTTTATATCCACCACCTTCTCCATTAAAAAAAAAAATAGCAAAAGCGAAAGGAAAATTTAGACACTTCGTAACATTAGTTGAGGTTGGCTTGTTTTTTTTTTTTTGTAGTGACGCTATAGGGTCAACAATAGAATATACCGGTTATAGTTTATGAGCAATGAGCAGAAAAATACATAAAGCGGATGTGCTCCGAGTTTATCTTGCACTGTAAGCCTATATTCTTTCATAGGTTAGACTCGGGTTCAATACCCAACTACTTGCAATCACTTCCAATGGTTTTGCCAAATTTTTAGGCGATATTTTTTGTTTTGCAACGGAGCAAGAATGTTTAACATGGGCATTACAAAGTCGGACAGACGGACATGTTTAAAACGACACAAAGCTTGATACCGATCAACCATATATATACTTGACGCCGTCCTCGAAACAACCATCTGGATGTTGCGAACACCTTGACACATTGAATATATACGCAATTCTTCGCTGCTGGATATAAAAAGAGATCCGTACTACTAGTAAAGATCAAATATGCAAGCTTCGCCTCTTCATATCGCCAAGATATCAAAAGGTTTGTCGCCAGACTAGAAGAAAACAAGCGCGAAGATGTTGAAGGAAATGTTTTTTTTTTTTATGATGCGAGCTTAAAGTAAAATTATTTTTTAAACCAATCTCGCCAAATAGCACAATGTGTCTATTAAGTGTCGCTTAAACAAGAAAATGTAAGCATATTAACTGGTGGCGGGGGTTGGGGAACAGCAGCAAAAGCAAAGCTTGAATAAGAACCCATACTAAGGCAATGATTGATTTTGCTATTAAGTAATCGTGTAATGCAACAACAATATATACGACATGTTTACAACCCTTTCTATAGTGAAGAATATCTCTCTTGTTCTCCTTCACCGTCTCCCTCGCCATCTTACTCTAATTCTCTCACTCTCTCGATGCCTCTTTTTTGTTTCTTCTTGTCTCTTATTTGAATGCCGAATGTAACCGGGTAACTCTGGAAAAAAGAAATGCAATGAATATGCAAAGCAAAAGCTAAACTATTACACAAACACAGACAAAAAAAATCTTTTCGTTATGAAAGCAGGTAAGTGCATACGACAAGTTCAGTAATAAACGTGTAGAGCTGAGAGTTTTTACGAAAGAGAATAAAGATACAGATCACCCGCGTATGTGTGACTTATGGTGGAGGTGACCACGTAATAGCTGTGGCGCGTTAGCTATAACAAGCGTATGGGGCTCGCTTATAATTACTTACTATTTAGAAATCATTATAAGCGCTGAGTAAACTTTCTCACCATCCCTAACTTTTCTAAGTTTTCAGTGAGCACAGAGTGAAAAGTCAGCAAAGCTTAGAATAGAAAATATTGTCCGTTTAGCTTAATTGTTAAGTTTAGTATGATTTGGCAATTTAGCGCGACCGTCTGAAATCCGTGAACCATTTCCGAAATGTGACAAAACTTTTTTTTTTTTAATTTTTTGTTTCAGTTTTCTTCCTGACTATTTTCTTCACTGTTGCTAGCTAACGTCATATACCAGAAATTTTCTTAACTTATAATACTCGGTCGTACGTATATTTGATCGCACCCTACGTATTATAGCAGAAGGTGAAACGTCATTTATTACAAAATCCTATTAATAAAGAATCAAAAATCAAAAAAAAAAAAAAAAAAAAAAATAATAATAATAAAAACAAAAAAAATTTATATATGCATAAAAAACATAACATTACCCTGACAGCAACTCATATTACAACGCCTTTTATGTGTGTTTAAATAATGTAACAGAAAAAAAGTTTTTATGAATTTTTTTTTTTTTAGCATTTATACAAAAAAAAAAAAAACGATAACAACAAAAAGCTTAATTTTCAAATTCGCTTGAAAGTGCAATAATCTCATTATCAATAGAACACAGAAGTAATTGCAAAGGAAAAAAAATAAATAAATAAATAAAAATAAAAAGAGAAAAACAACAAAGTGTAAAAATATCGTAAAAATGATTAAAAATGGAAATAATTTAAATAAATTTTAATAGTTGTGGAAAAAGTTGTTAATCAACTTTAATTTAGAGCGCACCGCACTACACAATGAATTTAGCCATAAAAGGGGAAAAGTATTGTAATAAAATTAAAAAAAAAAAAAAGAAAAGGCAATAATTATAATTAATCAAAATGTATAAAAATATCCATAAAATGAATATTAAAACTAAATAAGGGGAAAAACGAAAAAGATTTTGCTTCTCTACTCCCATTTATCAAACGCATAAAAATATTTGTTTATTCTTTTTTGTTTTTTTTGTTTTTTTTTAATGTTAAATATTTCACATTCTGTATGAAAAATAAATTTTTCCATATCAAGGGATTATTGTTGCATTTGACTGCTTTCGATAATCATTTATTAAATAATGATTGTTTTTGTAACCAAATCATTCGTTTAACTGACTTTTATCAAACGCTTTATATAAACGAAATCCTTTATAAGAGACGGAAGCACAGTATACATGCACGCACAACAATCGAACGCTCTGCGGTAATGTGTAATAGCATCATCCACTCCGTGTATACATATTGTTGTAAGTTGTTGTTTTTGTTGTTATTATTGTTGCTTATAAGCATAACCGTTTTAGTGTTACGAGCGAGCGCTTCATCATCTCGAATACTTTTGCCTGCCCTTTCATAGCAGTTTTTTCATATCAATTGGACTGAACATGTAAACGTAAAATAGATTAATCCGTTCTGCGATCAATTCCAAATAGTCCTGCCTACATGCACTTATAATTTAAAGTCTCTTAACACGTGCGCGGGCCGCTACTGCATAGGCAGTGATAACGCACCAGCCCAAAACGAACTCACGATGAAAAAACACATAGGTAAAATCCCTCAATGCATAATCTGCGTTTACCATGCATACCAGAATTCGGCTGCCATCGTTCCATTGTCATTATTCATAGTATCACTGAATGACTGCGCGTAATAAATTTCGACTATACGCGAACGCGTTAAATAAAAAATAAATATACATTTTTGAGTGATTTTTCTTTTCCTTTCTTCGCTAAATACAAATGAAAAGTGACGGATGGATATTGGATATCCATTGTATCTGGGAAATAAGGCAAGCGGATTTTAGATTTCAACTTCGAATTCTGTTTTGTAGCAACCGTTCGCTTAAATTTAAAAATCAGCTAAAGAACTTAAAAGTTCCGTCCGTAATAAGCGATATATTCAAAATTCCTGAGATTACTTTGAATGCGATATCAAAGCCTTATTGATAGGATCAAATTTGATACGAAAATGTCCTTATTAATCTCTGTAAGGTAGGTATCAAAGTCACCGTAAGAGTTTGCCCATGATTATATAGCATTAACATATATCATAAATAAAGTAGCGCCTAAAAGGCGTCGTAAGATGTATAAGCATATTATCTCAAATATCGTATAACAATTGCATTTAACTGGTCTTTTTAGCAATGTACGATCTTTAGTTTGGCCTCCTAAGCAAAGTGCCAATTTTTATACATCGATATATACATCGTTTTGTAATAATTAGAAATTTGAGTTGAGCTACAATTTATATGTTTTTGATTGCATACGATTGTGAGACGATCTAGTCAAATCAGTCTGTACATTGGTATTTTTGTTATTTGAACCTTCAAGCCAACAAATTCAAAGTTGATACTGTATGATGCCACAGACAAACTTGACAAAATTGAGAGCGAACCCCCGAAAGTTAAAATATATGAAGTTTATAGCGTCGAAGTTAACAAAATACTTTACAGTGTGGAAGAAGTAACCCAACGCGAATATGCCACACACAGCTCTCTTTCCAATTTGTTCTGAGAGATTCACGCAAACTTAATTGAATAATTAAAGTCCAAAAAAATGATGATCAATTTGGAAAACAAGCGAAATATGGGTAGACGCGTATGTGAAGCAATCATTACGGAGTCATAATGAGTTGATTATACTTAGTGACAACTATCCCTCTGCTCATTTTGATGTTAACTTCACTACACCGTAAAGGATAGATTCGAGAGTAACTTGCTTATCATAAATGAAATTTGTGAAGATTTGTCGTTACAGCTTAAGCAAGTCGTATAGGTGGTCGAGTAGCTAAGAATGGCGATTACGAACTCAGTGCTCGTCGGTTTAAATCTCAAATGCGGTAAAGTTTACTTTGCATCTATACTAAGAGTGCACCTATTCGGTGCTCACTCACCAGTCTGTAACTACTCCCTACTTCTTTCTCTTTTCTCAATTCTATCTGATTGTTACCGCGTTACGTGAATAGAGGACATGCCCTAAGTGATTGGTCATATTGAAAAAAAGAAAAGTCTTTTTTTTTTAGGCCGTGAATATTGAAAGTTTCAAGAATTTCAAATAAACGACTATATGGCTGTGAATGTACAATGTTTTTGTCGAGTTTGCGCGGATATCTGCAACAATCAGAATCACTGTCTAATTTGTTTTAAGCGTCTTTGTCGTGGTTCCGTTTGGTTTTTTTGTGTTCAACGTACAAGCGCCAGCCTTTGAGAGCCTCTAATGAAGTTCGGTACATTACCGCGTTTTGGCCCCACGACGAACGCTATTGAAAATCGAGCGCTTTTCAATAATTGGTGAGGAGTATTTAATATTCGCCCGTTGCCCACAATAATGTGCTTGTACTTTTTTTAATTATTTATTTTTAAAAACTTAACAAACAAAATATTTTCAAATATATATATATATACATATGTATATGTTAACCATGAAAGGAATATTTTGTTCACTAACCATCATAAGTTTGTAAATCAGTCGTTTCGTGTAAATTATTTATGAAATACTTGAACGAAGTTTTCGCCTTTGTAAACAATCTCAGTCTCAGTCTCAATATTGTTTATACTATGACAATACAATTGAATATTATTTTAAATTAATGGTTTCTTTTTTTTTTTTTTTTTTTTTTTTTTTTCTTAAAACATAAAATCTAAATCATGCTACAATAGTAAAAATTCTTTAGTACTTTAAATTGTTGGCATATAGCTCGTGACATGAATTCAAGGGGAAACATGTACATTACTGTTCATATAATCGATTATATACATGTTTCGATTTTTGCAGGATCTATAATGTTACGTATCATTCACATTCAGTATCCCGTTCAGCAAAAATATGATATAACACATCGCATTCAAGAAACAAAAATTGCTTGTGTCACTTTTTGAAGTCTTATAAATACCGATCGATTAATATATGAAATAAGTAAACTAATAATTGCATATAAAATACAATTTGAAACGCATCTCTAAACTAAAATTCGATGCGATATTAGTAAACATGTGAGTCAACATAAATCGTAATGCTCTATATCTATATAGATGAAGAGTTAAAGCCGTTTTTATAGGATTTCTGAAATAATCTTCTTGATCTTTCTTACATACCAACAAGTCCAAATAAATGTGCAAGCGCGATGCTGGACGATGGATGAAAAAACATAAAATAGGCGAACATACGAGGAGCATACTTTGCTCTTCGCTTTAATTGTAACGGAATTACGGTTGTTTTTGAAACAAATAACAACACGATGAGCTCCAGAGGCTGTTATGACAATCATGGGAATAATTAAATGTTAGTGGCGTTGGTTATAATTTAATATCATTTACTTTTCCAAACAACCTAAGTATGTAAAAAAATTCATTCGAAAGATAAGAGAAAATTTTGCTAATTTATGCAAGTCGTGCTTATGACAAAATTTGCCGAAGAGTTGATGCATATGATAATGAAATAAGGCTGATAGTCAGAAAGGAACCTCGTATGTCGGAGACAAAGTTATATATAATTTAAATTAATTTATTTATTCAAACCAGCCTAATATAAATATAAAACATTACATACAGATTATATAACTTTCAAGAGTACATATCGAAGATCAAAGGACGTATGAGTCTAATACCTTACGTTGGTGGAATTGAATTAAGCAGGAACACGGACGATTGGAGCAAAATCAATCTTAAATTTAGAGCTTATTCTTCTATATATTCGTGAACTATATCCAACAAATACATTATGGTAGAAAGGGTTTATGCATAGCCATCTATCACGCCCTCTACCTAATTGCAAATCTATATGCCAAACTTTAATACTCTACTTTGAGAATTTCAAAGACAAATAGACAGATGAACAAACGGACATGTTGAGGTACATTCAAGGGTTGTAACTGGCCAAAAATTTGTATACTTTATGGGGTTTCAGAACCTTGTTTCTGCGCGTATTGAAAGGTATTGAAAAAACACTTAAATTTTGGTGCACCATAATATCATGTGGGCGAGGTCAATTTTTTTGATTTTTACACAAAAATGCTATAGCGTCGCCCATAGAATATGCGATCAAATTTTTGTACATTTATTTGCTATAGTGATGAGTAAAAAACCAATTTTTTATTCCCTTTGAAAACAGAAGACGTGATATGGTCGTGTCCTTCGACCGATTTGGCCCATTTTCAATACCAATGTGCGTGCAAGAATTTGCAACGATTTTGTCAAATTTGAAATCGATAGCTTAATTTTTGCGCCCAGGAGAATGTTTAAAACAGACATTATACAAACGGACAGACGGACGGATGGGCGGACGGACATGCTTAAATCAATTTATATATATATATACCTTGTGGGGTCTTTGATGCTTCATTGTGGGATTTGCAAACGTCCTTTATCCTTCGGTGATGGGTATACTAAGTTTGATGTACTTGCGGTTCTGACTTGCGGTTGAATTTCTTTTTTCATTTTCTAAATGAATCTTTTAACTTTATACATGAGGTACACTTGGCGAGGCGAGCCTGTTCGTCGGATTTTAATTTATATTAATATATAAATAAGCAGATAAAACAAAAATTAAAATAATTACATTAAACTGCGGACATAGCTTTTGTACTCTTCATCTTTATATCGAAAAACAAATAAAACCGAATAAAATAGGAGTTCGATATTCCACAATGTTCACCTGGCGTTTTGGCCGATATTTCTATATTTGTGCAAGTACTGTGGGGCCATCTTTGAATTATTCATTTAAAATTTTTATCTTAATAGATTTTATAGTTTATAAGCAATAGCCAATAAAACCAATTTGTGAACTTTTAAAAGGCAGATTCTTACACAATTTTTGTTGTATTGTAGGCGTGTCCTTTGACCGAATCGCATCATTGTCATTACCAGACTGTTTGTCGGAACTTCCGCAATGTTTGTGCTAAATTTCAGACTAATATCTTAATTTTTACTATCTGGACAATGTTTACCACATCCAGTCAGACGGGCGAACATATATAACTAAATCGAGTAACAATTTTTACTACTCTATTCGATCTCAGAAGCTTCACTTTTCCATCATTCGCTGGTGGATCAAAAATGAATGAAATATGTTTGTAGACATGTCAACAAGAGCTAATTGACTGTGATCGGAAATATATGAACGCGTAAAGTATCATTAACCTTACGGACTTTAAGATAACATACATTGATTTACGCATTACATAAACGCGAAATCGGAAAAATATTAGAATATGAAATGAGTGAAAACAGCTGGTTGATCAATATCATGCAACGATCCACACATAATTAGTAGTCACGGTAGTAGCAGTAGTAGCAGTAGTGGGCAGAATGTGAAGCACCTTAACAGCAAAATTCGTCAAAGCATCATTTGAAGTAATTATCTTTTATCTTTTATCAGGATATTAAGAGGAAAATAATTAATTCCGATTAATTTCGTTCAGTGATTTTGTTTTGTATCTCCCATGGCTAAGATTATTTTTTAATAAATTTTTAATCTTTATATGCACTATATAAACATAAAAATTTTGATTAGCAAAGTTAATGGTTATTATTGATAATAGAAATGAAATTTCCGCGTTCGCATTATTGAATGATGTTTGCTAAATAGCTCAGCACTGTAATTTGCTTAAGTGTAATGAAATATTTGTTATGCTATAAAAAGAAAAGCGTAAATTAAATAAAAAGTAATAGAGAAAATAAAAAAAAAGAAGAATGAAAAAAAATATATATATGTATATATATATATTATGTAATATCAACAATAAACAACCACAACAAGAAGGCAAGAATTGTTTTTCTTTTTCCTTTTCAAATGTTTTTTTCTTTTTTTTGTATTTATTTATTTTTTTTTTTTTTGTTTTTTTTTTTGTTTTGTTTTGTACACTACTACACGCTGTAATATTGGTAAAGGGGTGATAAGATTTAAGTGTATAAGTTTGTTAGTTGCTAGTGTTAATTACGTTAATATTTGCTTAATTAAGAGAATAATAGTAAAGAATATGAAATATTGGAAAGAAAGGAACAATAATAAATAAATGCATAAATAAATAGAAAACATTCTAGTCAAACTATTTATAGTAATTTCAACTTTGAACTATCTTCGGTCAAAGCGCGAGTAAGCTTTTTGTAATGTTTTCACAATTTTCAAAGTCTTCTCTTCGACACTATATGTATATGTGTATAATATAAGCTATTTCATAACGTGTTACAAATGTCGTATCCATACATATATATACGTATACGTACATTCAATATATATATATATATATATATATTTATAATATATACGCGCATGTTTATTTGTGCATGTTGTTTATATGCTTTCTATTTTCTCTAGTTCGAGCACTAACTAATAAAAATGACAATTGAAAGAACGAATGACTGATATGCTAGCGCTAACTGAGTAACTAACTAACTGAGTTGCACAGTTTATTTCATTGTCAAAGTCGTTTATTGCCGTCAAATTGTGTTTTCTTTTTACTGAAACGTCATCATATCGTCAATGCAAAATAATAAACAGACGCACAAATAAATAAACTGTAAAACGATACGACAGCAACGAAAATAACGACGACAACGACAACGACAGCAATTGAAACAAACGACTATACATACATTAATAAAGTAAAAAATATTCTATATATATGTATAAATATATAAAATTGCACAAATGAAAACTAATACGAAACTCTGCAAGCAGGCGCACACACACACACACACACACACAGACACACTAACACTATATGAGATATATTTATTAAATGTCCTTGAGAACATTTGGGGATACACGTGTAAAAGATCGGATTTTAGAGAAAAATTCATCTAAAATATGTTATGTTGTCCAAGGTCTGACAAAAAAATATACAAAAAAGAAAAGCCTTCATTACTCAAATAACTTAGGCTTATGTATATATATATATAAGTGACGTATGAAAAGTATTAGGAGCTTGAATTAATTCTGATCAGCGACTTCCATGGGTAAAAATTATGAAAACTGGTTCACAGTGGCAAATTAACTAAAGAAATCAACCTCACCGAATTTGGACTGTGTAGATGTATTTTTCGGACAGCACCGTATATAAAGAATCCAGGAAATGTAAACCTTTATATGTCAAAAAGGCCTAATTGTTAGTGTTTTATGATGAAAATACGTTCATGATATTTATTTGACATAACAATTAAGTGGACCAAGTTGGAATCACCTGGGCTTATTTCTTAGACCCCGCTCCATAAAAGATTTCTCATGAATAGTAAGCACTTCAGAAAAAGGTTTAATTTTTAATGTTTTATGATAAAAATTGGCCCTTAGTAGCAAAATAACCAAAACCATTAAGAGTAGGGAATTTGGATCACATAGACCTATTTTCGAAATTCTGACATATGTGGAGGTTATTATGAGAAGCAAGGCCTCATATGGAGGGAATATATAATTTCTCGTGTCCTGTAGCGGAAACTGAAAAATCAAATATTTTTGTAAAGTGAATGAATTTTGCGAAATTTCGATCACGCATGGTGATGTTTTCCGCATCCGCCAACATTCGAGCTGTTCTGAAAAGTGTGCCTTTGCATGAGAACAATATGTAATTTATGAAGTATTGAGCGAATAACTGTACTAAGCGAATTGGTGTAGGGTGTTTAGTCATCAACTTTGCATTACAACTGCTTATGTTCGTTATAGGCAGCTAGACAAACATTATTCTACTCAATGTAATTTGCCAATAAACACATACAACACAACAATGAATAAAATTTTAAAAATCTCCTTGAATTAATTTGAAATTTAACAACAATTTGTAAAAATGTTCATAATTAAGTAAAAATTGCAACAATTTTCATACTTTTCTCCACGTATACAACAGATATTTGGCATCCAAAAATCGCTTTGAAAAATTTTTTGTTTTTTTTTTCTTTTCTCATCTTCGAACTAATTTTAATTATCGATACTCCATCTTAAACCTTGTCCTTGTTCGCGCCCGTTCTCATAGTTTTCTCATATTTTAAATTCTATCGAATGCTATTGTATATGTAATAACAGCAAATAGGGCAGTTACAGTTTACAAAAGTTTACAAAATTATCTCAGGCTTTCTCCTTTTACTGTTTGAGAATTCCTTTACATTTATTTATATTTAGTTGTGGTGTATTTTATGAACATTAAATTTAATATGAATGATATCATTATACTGAACATTGTGTTTAACAAAAATTTGTCTCTTGTTTATATTCGAAAATATAAATAAATTGGCTGTGGGAAAGTATTCTTAAATTATCAGAAAAATATGCATCATACGCACACGCACTCAAATTGCATGAGAACTCAATCAATTATTTATTTATTTCTTCACTCAATATCAATTTCCAAAATGGCCTGAGACGTTAGCAATTTACAAAAAAAAAAAAAAGGCGACGATTCTCAGGCGCGAGGTCATCTTTCATAAATAGAATAACTTCCTCGGTCAGGACTTTAGTTTAATGAGCCTGAATTTTTCGACTGGAGGGCTTAACAATTTAATGTCAGGCACTTTATCGTAGAATATTGCACCGACAAGTTAGTTGATTTTTTTCTTTATTCTTCATTTATTGAATATGTAGGTATGTATGTATGTATATATTATTGCAATAAGAAAAGGAAGCGCTATTCTCGCTATGGCGAAAATCTAATTTAAACGCATAAAATTTAATCTTAAAACTGCTGATATTTGCTGATAATATTATTATTTTGGTTTCTTTCTACACATCATTTCCTAGTCCTAGTCTAATTGATTTGCTCTTATTTTCATACTGGACTTGCTTTTAAATGTTATGAATGTATATGTCAAGTTTCGGTTCTATGTCATAGATTTTATAAGGCGTTCGCATTGATAGGAAATAATCGGGCAAACTCTGAAGTGATCAAGGATAGGTTGCTTTTAAAATCAAAAATCAAGTACACGTCGATTTTTCCTTGATGGCTGGCTATATACTTACATACTTATTTGGTCTTTTCAAAGACGAAAAATTGATATCTGCTATAAACAGATCTGATAACTGGGGAGAATTGAAAATAGGACTTGGTATTATAAATAAAATATAATGAAATGAAGACGAATTGATTTCAATTTCGATTGAATCGAAACCAATTTAATTTAATTCAATTGACTGACTTTCTTATAATTGAATTGTAATCAATTGAGTAAAATTTAAACTACAAAGCAAGGCTAGGAGTGAAACTGAGTTCGATTAAGTTGAGTTAAATTGCATTGAATTGAATCTCAATTCAATTCAATTCAATTGAATTAAATTAAATGAAGTTAGAGTTAATTGACATGAATTTGAAAAAAAAATAATCGTTTAACCATTTCCTCCACGTACCTTCCACTTACCTAACTATCGTGGCCATTTTACAATTTGAAAACAAGCAAGAATACTATAGTTGGACAAGGAGTGCGCACCCTAGACACCCTACATCACTTCGCTTAATATAGGCATTCATTCATTTTCGTGTTAACACATTATTTTTAGGTGAAGGTATAATTTTCCCGAAAACACTTCTACTAGGAGATGCTCGAGACGTAAAATAACACGGCCCATATTTAACAAAGCCATTTTTTTTGTCGAAGATTTTAGGACGCCATAGAAGTGTTTGGTGATTATGAAGAGTAAAATACCTACTTGATCCAAATTTTATTTTCACGATCAAAACTTGAACATTTCTGCCATATTAGGGCTTATTTTTCATGAAAATCTTTTTAGAAGGCAGACAGACCTATGATGTCCAAATTCGATAAGATTTTTTTATTTTCCCTGTAACAATTTCTTTCAAATAGAGCGTTATATAAGGAGTGGTCCAGCAGTGGGCCGATCCGAACCATTTTCAATGGCGTTCATTCTTGGACCAAAACACATCAGTGTACCAAACTTGAAGAAAATATCTTAAAAATTGTGACCTGTGATAGGTCGATTCCAAGTCCCTCTGCAGTCTTACATACGTCCGTACAAACTTAATATAGCCTGTACCACAACCGGTGTAGGGTATCTGCTATCTTGTCAAACTCAGAACAATGAGTTCTGGTACATCCTTTCAATTGATTTTGATAGTTGAGCCGCGATTACATGAGCGCTTTGCTTGTCGCCCACTTCTTCTCATAACTGAATAACAAAAATAATAATTTCTTAGCACTTGTCCATATGAGACAAGTTTTCAAGATGTTATGATGTAATGCTTTTAAATTGGATATAAAGGTACTGTGGGGGTGTTCCGTTAAACGCAACTAAACGAGTTAAATATGAGCTTATATCAGGACGCATACAACTTTGCTTTTCATTTAGCTGAAGGCAGCCAACAATTTTAGCAAATTTTGATTTAACCTCCCAGTAGGCAGAAAGAATATCAAAGGCAGTACTATGAACGAATCTACGCAATACACTTGAGGACAAATCTATGAAGACTATCTTACAAGTGATTTTTTTTATAAAAACGACCATATTAGTCCAATACTCCCCCCTTTGCTTTATATCAACGAAAATTTGCTAGTCTCTTAAATTGTTGGATTCCCCGGAAATGGCTCTTAACATTTTCGGCAATTGCCGGCTGCATAAAACGCCTTCATGGTATGACACCGCCAGCTAAAGCATTATATATCTACATTTACTTTGTTTATTTTCCCAATATTTGAGGAAATTTCCTCTCTGCAGAATTTTAGGCAGTTTTCATGTAAACTTTTTTTTTATTCAAATTTTGCTATTTAATTGACTATCAAAGACAGTCGCCGAAAGTCAATTATGCTTTTTTGTCGTGCTTGGGGAGTGCAGAGAAAAGTATAATGTTCAGCTATAAAGCTGTTGAACTTAAATCACCGAGACTAGCGGATGTATGAAATAAACATTAGTCCTTAGAAGCATTCGCCAAAATGATTTAAATGGCACCGTTTCACGAGTAATGCGGACAGGTTTTGTGTAAATGTTTCGTGTTCAATTCTTTTCCTATTTTTATTTATTTATTTATTTATTCTTTTATTTTTTTGGTCAATGTTTATTCTATTACTACTATTGACCCTTAATTATGTTTATTTTATTTTGTTTTCTTTTCAATGCTGTTTGACCTTAAACTTAGTTTTGAATGAACATACGCTCAGCCATTGTTGCTGTTACCGTCTATTACCTCAATTCTTGTTCTAAACTTGACTTAATTTAAATCTTTATTGATTACAACAATATGGAAAATCTAAATGCTAGCTATACTCGTTATCGCTGTTTTTGTTGTCGTTACTGTTGTCGTTACTGTTGTTGTTGTTCTTGATTGTTTGGCATTTTCAAATAACAATTTATTGATTTTGATTGGTCTCTGTTTGCTCCCCTCCTCTGGAAATCATTGTCTTCACTGTTTATAAATAATACTAAACTTTTCTTTCCGTTTACCTAACGGTTAGAAACTGAGCTGTAATATGGGTTTTAATTAATGTTTGTTTTTTCTTTTTTTTAATAAGAAAACAAAAAATATGTATATATACATGATTATTTTCGTTACAGGTTCTACTGGTATGCTATACATGAGTATGCATAAATTCTTTAACTCTTGTATTATTTTAATTTATGATAACATTTAAAAAAAATAAAAATTTTTTTTTTTTTTTGAAATTTTGCTCATGCAAGTAAAATTGAAAGTTGTCCGGAATCACAAATTGCATTAGCCATGCACGTGAATAAAATATGCAAGAAAACAAAAAAAAAAAACTTGCTTTAATTTTTAAAAACTAACATTACTGCTTAAAGAATAGCAACAGTGGGTAAACGGAAACGATCAATAAGATTTGTGCCGTTTACTTTAAATAGCAGCGAAGGGACCGTAGAGCATATACACATGTATATATTCTTTACCTGTGTACTATTAGGTAAATTATGTCTGCGAAAATGTTTGCTGCCTCTTTGTCTAGTTTTAAGACTTTTCAATAAATAAAGATAGAAAGCCTCCGCTTAGCATATATGCTCTTAGTCTAAGTTTAAATGCGTGCAGCCCTTCTGACCTTAACCATGAATGTATTGTTTTCAATGTATTGTTTACATTGGAATTGCACTAAACCCATTTGAAATATTAGTCGCCTCCAATAGGAATATTCTTAAATTCCAATTGGAACAGAAGTGTCGCCCAATTGGGATGTTATCGTGATCCAATTGGGAAATCGAGGTTTCCAATTGAAGTTTTATGGGAACTCTGTCGAGAGTAGCACAATTCCAATTGGATTCGTCTTGTCCCCAACAGTATCTCAATATTAGTCCAATTGGGCACCGCTCGCATTCCAATTGAATTCTATTACCATTCTAATTGGACATGCTGGTAATCCGATTGGATTCCGTTTATTTTCCAATTGGATTCTAACGGTGTTCCAATTGGGTGTTCGGAATATTCTAATTGGGTTCTAATAATATTTCAATTGGTTTTTAATACAATTCCACTTTTATTCTGTTTCACTTCCAAATGGATTCCAACCCAGGCTCCCATTGGTCCCTATATAATTCCAATTGGGGTCTACTATAGAGTCTGATTGGGCCCAATATAATTCTAATTGCATAACAATATCATATTTGGATGACCTTCATCCATCTTCCTGGCAGTTTATCAATTCCTTCCTTGTAAAATGTGGTTGGTTGGGACTGGAAGAAATTTTCGACAGCCCGGCTGACGTGCAGTTCAGAATGGAAAGATTTTTCCCTTCAAAATGTTTTGTACGGCACAGAAAATGTGGTAGCCTGTGTGGGGAAGGTTCGAGGAGTAAGTTGGGCGAAGAAGAATTTTACCCGTGAGAGTAGACTGGACATGTGATCTTCTTTATCCCGTTCATTAAGACAGTGAGGTAACCATACTCCGTTTATTGATTGGCGTGGATTTTGTTCCAACGTGACCTTTAATAGCTTGTCGTTAGAGTTGGAAGGATGTCCCACTTTTTAAGATCGTATCTCCAGAACGGAATTTCACACTGCTCAATCAATTACCAGTCCTTCACGCTGCATATACTTTCAACTGTCGCCTTAGCATTATTGCTTTGTTTAAATTCGCAAAGCATTACATGTTGAATATGCACTTTTTGCAAAAATTTTCGATGATATAAAGCAAAGGGGGGAGTATTGGACTAATATGGTCGTTTTTATAAAAAAAAGGGACGCGAACACATGAAGAATTCTCAAAGGAAGTAGTCGATCAACTGTATATGGGCTGAATAGGATAAGGTGTTGTAATATATGAAAACTCTAATTTTTGTAAATATTTTCCTTTTAAGCTTTGCGAATAGTTTGCTGCAT
Source organism: Glossina morsitans morsitans (assembly GCA_001077435.1). Lineage (NCBI taxonomy): Eukaryota > Metazoa > Arthropoda > Insecta > Diptera > Glossinidae > Glossina > Glossina morsitans. The sequence goes on along the minus strand of CCAG010007375.1, from coordinate 31,028 downwards.
ATATAGTGTTGTAATTTTATAAATAATACCTAACCTGTGTGTGCAAATTGGCAATTCAGTAATGCAAAGCTAATCTAAAGTGTACTACGAAAATGTCATCACCGTGTTACACGTGTTGATGGTGATTAGAACAAAAAAGACAATTATTCAATCGTTCAACCGACACGTCTACATTTAAAATAAGGAAGAAAATTATATGCGAATGAAAAATGAAATTTCGATACTCTATAATATTTGGCAGGCAAGGACGCTTCTTTCCATTTTTGTGCAGGTACTATGAGTGGGAAACAGAGGTGGTGTTTTTAATTTATGCTGGTTTGCAAGTGTACAGTTTAACCATTTTGTTCCATTATCAATATCAACATTTGCAAAAGAACTTCCAAGAGATTCCCCACTGATACGCAGATGCAAACGAAAACGGGCAGACAAACATGATTTGATCGGATCAGAGTTTGATTCAATTGAAGAGTAGGACTACTTTATGGGATCTCTGGTTATTGTATTTGACGTTTGACAAAAGACTCTATGCCCATGCTTAGATGATGGGTATAAAACGAAAACTTTCTGTCTCTTACATACATATAGGACAGATGATAGCGGACACCACAAGCGACTAAAACTTAAGTCTCTACTGCCGGATTACTTCATTTTTAAACTGAATCAATAATTTCAACTCAGATCAATGTCACAGTATAACAACCAAAGGGGGAAAAACAAAGATATTTAGTTATGTTGATACAAAATTTTACGCAAGCCTGGAATACTTATGACTTATTAGCGATTCCTGATGTCTCATTATCACAAACAGAGAACCAGAAAACTAAATTAACTGAGAGTCAGCTTTTAACTAATCGGTAACACTATGATTGAAAATATTATGTTAGCGTAGAAAGAAAAACATATACAGAATGGTATAAATTGCTTAGTCTTTTGCAAACAGCCGGCGCTACAAGTGTCAAAAAAAAAAAAAAATGTCATAAAAACATTCATCAACTTCTCTTAGTTAAAAATTCATATATCACGTGCTTTAGCATCGAGAGATATAACTAAAGCGAGCATCATTGTTTACGAATTTCATCATGTCAGAATAGGAAGTTGTTTGTATTTGTTACACAAATCCATGGATTTGTGCTCAATGAAACAATGAACACAATGTAAATTTTATAGAAAGTTGGTTAAACAGCCATCTGCTGGATGAGGCTTCGACAAACTAATAAAACTTTTCCAAGTTGGTTTTTTTACAAAAAAAAAAGCAAGAAAAGCTTGCACGAAAAAAAAACCAAGAGTAATAATTAAACAGTACATGTATGTTAAGACGAGACGGCAAGATATCGCGGCATCACCTGCGCGAGCGCCTATGTCCACTTGCACATGCATCCCTTACTGTCTGGCGATGTTGTAATAAAAGCGATGTAAGCAAAGCGTTTGATTTAAATAACATTTAAAAGCTTTTCTTTTCTCTCATTTTACACCCAATGTCCGAACATCGTGGTATATTAGTTTCATCATAGCGTTCATACAGCACAAATGAATGCATATCAAATGTAGATTACATGCAACATAAAGCGAAGCACGTACTTAAGCCAAATTCATAAGTCAAGTAAATAAATTGATACATATATGTATATATAGCTAAAAATGAGAAAAAAAAAAAAAAACTCAAGGGATTTTCATAAATTTTTATCAATAATTGCCGATATATGCGATATATATAGATATGATAGATATCGATTTGAAATTTGTCCGAACTCAATAAATTGTAAGCAAGTTCAAGGTGATGATGGTCGAAAGAGATCTATTTCGACAACAACATAAGGTGAAAGGTACTCAAGAGTTCCTCAAAGACGAATATTAGTTGTTTGCTTGTGTCTTTGTCTAAACGCTATGTATGCATAGTTTAGTAATGTAATAAAGTAGTAAAGTAAGAGCGAAAGACATAGTAAAAAACTTAAAACAGAAAAAAAAAACAAAACAATAATAATAATAATAATTACAAAAAAAAAAAAACAAAAAAAAAACTGAATTACTTGCACAGATAATGCAATAATAGTTTGCAAGCTTTTTATAAGCTAACGACTTAAGTGTGTTTGTTACGCTCAGAACGTGCACTAAGTAGAGAGACATATTAAAAAATCCATCAAAACGTCATATATTTAGGTCTTTATGACAAACGTCCATTGTTAACTTTTCGTCTTCCATTTTTTTTTTTTTTTTTTTGTGATTTTTTTACTTGAATGGAATTTTGTAAATAATTCAAAAATATTTCTTTTCTTTCTCATCGCCTGTCTATCGAATCTAGGCGGACTTGAAAGGAGGCACAATCAAGTTAATCAATCAATATAACAGGATAGTGAGCGCTTGTCTATGCAATGCACCATTCCATTTGCATATGATTGCGTTTGTGCTGATCGTGTATGTGTGCTCACCTTTATAATTTATGAGACATACAAGATTTGCTTTTGATGATTAATAAATAAAGTGCTAAGAAAAAAAAAAAAAAAAAAAAAAACACTAGTGTTAGTGGAAAGGTTTTTCAAGAATAATTTACATACATTTATATATTAATTGCATTAAAATTATTTAATTATAGTTTAACTGGAAATTCATTCCTTCCGATTTGCTATACACAAGTGCAAGTATATCTAGGCATCAAGTATACCGTAAAGAATTCAAGGTTCTTTACAACTCATTGATTATGGTAATTTTTTCTTTTCCCTTTAATTTATGACTAAAAAATTGTAATATACAAGAGTTTTTAGTTGCGCCAGATATTTAAAGATAATAGCCACTCTCTGAAGGATAAAACTCGTTTAGTGCACTTACACTAGAATCTAGATACTAAGGTTTGTTGTTCAAGTCACTAAAATTTCCGTTTATCAAGCGAGCTTAACTCCTCCCATAGCTGATGTAAGGATAACTATTTCACTAACTAAACTTCCTGACCCGTTACAGGAAACGATTCACTCCTGGGACCGACTGTTAAGCGAAATAGGTCTTCGATGATGTGAAAGATCATTGCTGTCGAGTGGATGGGAAAAAAGATAACTAAGGAAACCGATTTTTCTTTTGCCTTTGTGCACTACTTGCTCTGCAGATATCCATGCAAAAGCTCATCCCAGTCTACATTACGCCGATGATCAAGAGTAGTGCGAGCTTCGGCTATACTCTCGTCACCCATGGCCGTCTAAACTCTCCGGTGCATGGCGTCGTTTATAAAATCTAGGCCTTCGATTGCTTCTTTCGACACTTCGAAGACAAGTTCTATTCAGCACACATCACTCTATATTCCCGTTGCCCAGAGGATCAAGGACTACCGATTCAACTACAGTGACACTACTAAAGAAGAGAGATTGTCCATCACTTCCATCACTTATCTATGCGTTAGGATACAGCACTGAATTTTGATCATTTTAGAGTTTACTCTCTTTGTTCGACTCCATTTAGATATTTTTCCACGGTCACAATTAAATGCATCTGTCATCATGCTGTCTAAAAGCTAATTCAATCAACTAGTAAAGAAAATGCTTCAGCTAAGCTCTGAATCCATTACATCACGATGAATGCAGGCCGAATTCATTTGCCAACTTTCGGGAGACATTAAGCTGTTCTAACTTGTTCCGAAAATGCACCACAAACTAACAGAAGAGATTTCTGATCCATGGGAACAGTGCCCTGTCGCTTAAAGCCGCAATATTCTCTCTTCTCGTTATAATTTTATGAATCATGTCCACACATCGATGTCGAATTTCTTTTCTCATACATGCGAACGATCACAGAGACTATAGATTGGGGTCCACTCAGATAAAACACCGTATATCGTATGTGAATTCAGATAAAATGTTTGGATATTTTCCGATAGTTATTCAAGCTTTCTGCACTGAATTTTGATATAAGAGTAGATTTTGATAAAAAAAAATTTCGATTTCTATTATGAATGGACATCACACGTATTATAAACTAATTTGATGAAAGCTTACTAGCTTGGCAAATGAAATTTAATATAAAATTTGAAATGCGTAGTTTTCGCTGATCGCTTTTTCTGTTCGAATGCGAGTAGTAATTGTACTTCCACTACTCTTTGAAGTAATTTTTTCAACTTATTATAAATATCATATATAATATTGAAAACATTGTTGTTTATTTAAAAGAGCACGAAAAAGATGACGCACAGTTGTGATTGTAAATTTTAGCGTCACTTGAGCATAGCAAGAAATGAATTTTTCGTATAAAGCAAATCTTTTATTACACGCAGCTATGTTAGTAGTAATTGGACTGAATCTGTTTTGAGCTTAGTATCGCAACTGAAAATCATAGAGACAAGCTCAAGCCTATTCTTATTAACAAGACAACGCATAAAGTCAATTACATTCCTTGAAAAACAAAAGTTGTGGGATTGCGAAGCTTTCATTTAAATGCTATTTCGAACGGTTGCAATTGAATAAAGTGTTCATTTAGTCAACAATTTTTCTTTCATTTATAATTAATTAAACATTAAAATCTCACGTACAATGAGTCCTTAGTTGAATCAAGCCTAATTAGACGGCAGCCTTCCAAAACCCAATCGTAAACATAAAGATTTATTTGTATGCTGGTTGCAGCTCTACGATACCGTAAATATAATTTCCCGTTCTTATAGCCAAAGTCATTTGCGGTAAGAGTCCAGTAAGAGTTTGTCGATAAAGGTCTTACTCAGAAGGACTTGAGACAGACCCATTCACTTTGTACTAATCGACTAAGCGTTATTTTCTAAGTCGACTTAAACTTTCCCATCTATTCGTCTTTCTGTCTCCCTGCCTGTTTGATGCCGATTCATGTATTCTTTCTTTTCAAAGTATAAGTCGCAATTTACGATACACTTTCACATGATATTATCCGAACAAAAAATCTTATTAACAATTGAGTGGATCAGGTTAGTTTTACGACGACGCACTGTTAGCATATTTAATATATAATAATGTGATGCGGCTACACAAACATTCTTACAAAATATAAACTTTTATTGGGAGAACATTTTATAATGAAAATTAATACAGAACAGCATTTCATTGACATATATTTACACCATAGGACGATTGAGTTATATAAGTCTTTCTGAATACTCCTTTTTATTATATAAGTCTTCCCATGAAAAGTCAGACCTTGGCAACAGAGCATAATTTATTTAGATAACAAATCGTGGAAAGAAAGGCGGGGTAAAGAATTTAACAGTCGGCCTCGCCCGTTCGCATTGTTTTTTTTTTTTTTTTTTTTTTGACACTCTCTGTGACATGACATTTTATTCTGAAATAAACTATTGATGATATTTGAACTGATATTTAATCTATGGAGTGGTCCGTTGAACGACCCGATTTGCCTATATTGAGCAGTTGCATACCTACGCTGCTAGCGTAGAAATATTAAATGGCCCATGATTAATGGTTAATTGCTTTCAAAGTATAGTCGAAGAGACGTACTGTAGGCATTTAAGACAAAACAAAAAGCAGTTGGTAATAAAATCAGCCAGTTATATACGGTGCACATCGCAGATTAGAGATGAAGCAAAGTTTCTTCAAAACTGAAACTTTTCAACTTTCAGTTTGAGCTCTGCCTTTCTTAGTCTTTAACCGATTCTCCTTACTTTTCAGTTGCAGCTATAAAATAACATTCTGTTATGTTTATCTAAAAAAAAAAAAAAAATTCAAAATGACATTATCTTTCCTTGAAATCGATTTAAAAAAAGAAACTAGATCGAATTGGAAATTTTTTGGGTTTCCTGTTTTCAAAGCAAAATAAATTACTTGTAGCGGATAGGATAGGAAATGATAGGCAATGAAAGAAAAAAAGTTGAGTCTTCTGTTGAAAAAACTGTGCCTTCTTGAAAAATTTGAAAAAATATATTTTCCGTTTACCTTAAGATTTGCGAAACCCCGTGTATTAAAATATCGTTTCATTTTTTTATATAAATTTTGATAATATTCTTTATCCCTATATTCGAATCCGATTGCATTTTTAAGAAGTGAAGTTAATTTAATCTTTATAATATCTATACAATACATACAATTATATATTACAATACAATATGCATTGCATTTAAATACCGTTTCTCTTTATATAAAATTTTAAAACTTTTCTAAACTTACTAACATAACCTTAAATTATAAGCAAAAGCCCTTTAATTTGTCCACAAGTTTCTTATTTATATGTGAGAATACTTGTCTCAAATATAAATTAACACAATTTAATATAACCGTAATATCTGTATTTACGGTTAACCGAGCCACACTTTCCAGAATGTCATCTTTGCACTTAATGATGTAAGGAATGATTTTGTTTTCTCTTTTTTTTTTTTTTTTCTTTTTCTTGACCTTCTATTTCATCCTTTAACGTAATAGGATAAAATGTAATTTTCTTTGAACTCAAAAACATCAAATAACCATACAGTGAGATAATGTTCGGCTATAGGCAAATATTTTGAGCCCTTCACTCTGTGAAACAACTTTCTTTAACATACAACAAATACATTTGGAAGGAAACAAGTGGACCTGGCATGTATCTTAATAATCTCTTTGCCGATTTTTTCTTCTTAATTAAATTTTAAATGAATTAATCTATTAATTGTTATGTGATTTAATGAATTTAAAGATAAGGAAACATATTTTTGACTTTTACGCTCTCGTCTTATTCTTATACGGAATAAGTAACATAATACTAACTCTTCCGCTTGTTATATGAACACATACACGCATTTTTACAATTGAATCAAATCTTTCAAGGTTACTGTCCAGGAACTTCGTTACAAATAGGATAACACTGATATTATATCTACAGATGTTGGTTATCAAAAGAAATAACCAATTATTTGTGATTAGCCCCGCATTTGTGTGAGTATGTATACGTATGTGCGCATACGTTAGTTTGTGTTAATGAAATGGAATGAAAAATCACAACAGTTATCATTTGGGAAATTATAGCTCGTTGAATGGTTGGTTTGTCGTTTAATGGATAAATGAATGTAAACAACGACTACAACGGGTTTAAAATCCATATCTCGCATATATAGACAGTGAGGAATTTAATCCGATTGACTTTAAACATATATATATATATATATATATATATAACGCATGTCCGATTATACTGAATATATACATACATATGTGTGTATATGTGTATGCTTATATACAGCGCTTTAACATTTCATTTTTATTCATAACTTAAACACACAATCTCTTTGTGTGACCCTTTAGCAATTCAAATTTATCGCATCGTACTTATAGCATACAGTTAACAACAAAATTATTTCAACTTTTACTGGTCGCATACGAATGCAAAAACCCTATATAATCAATCAATATCTTACAATTATTTGATTCCTTTAATGCCATAGCATCCTTGGCACACCCATGTTACGAACTGTGGCAAGCGCTTCACCGATTATTACATGTATAAAAAAAAAGTAAAATATCTCAACACGATTTCTTAATCATTCGGGCTATCAATTTCATCACTAGTAAGTAAATCATAAGTTTAGATTCTTCTCTTCTGAGACTTACTTTGATATTTCGGCGGGTTGTCTTCGTGGTTCCATATACAGTGACTTATAATCTTATACACACACATCACAAATATTTTACTTTTTTTCAAAAAAAGTTGTTGATTGAGGAAAAAATAAATAAATAATTAAATCACACATCAGTTATAGATATCTCCACAGAATACCCGATGGCACAGGCAATAACAGACTGGCACTTGTTACCCGCCACATTCATGTTCACTCTTCGAATGCAAGAAGGAAACGTGTTATATGGATGACTCTACCCCTTTTCCAAACGAGTTGAGTTGATCATCATATACAATACTCTTACAGCACAGTTAAACTCCAGTCACACCACAAAAAACGGCAAATCGGTCCTGTCACATTCAGAACTTACTCTCTTAATCTGTCGAGGTGGGACGGAGAATATTCATCTTTTCATTCATATTAATTACTAAGCCCTTGACTTTTGTCTAATAAATCAAGTTCACCTTAGACAAATCCAATCATCATTTTTCAGATTAAGCTCACTTCACTTCACGTTAAGAGAACCTATACAGTATCACAGCAAACAGATCACTAGTTCATAGATAAGAAATTCATTTAGATCTGAAATATTGGTATTCTCGGCTTTTACGAGAATGATTTTATAGAATGCAATCTCGAAAATGAACGGCTAAGGAATTTTATAATTCAAATAATGCAATCCTTTTGCTCTATACTGTTCATAGGTAATGCCAATGAACATATCAATGTGTTTAATTAAATTTAATTAAAGGTTAAAAATTGACGTAATTTTTTTGTTTTTTTTTTTTTTCAAACAATTGATTTGTATATTGTTAATCTATAACAAGCGGTCGGATGGATACGGTTTCGGATTGTCACTGTGGTAACGAAATCACAAAAACAAAGAAGAGTAAGAATGATTAGTACGAAAAGTGTAACACTGTCTTGGAGAAAATCTTGAATACTCAGAGATTTAGGTAAAAATGTTAGACCGGCGAAAAGGTTTTCAAGAATTGAGCGGCAAAATACTTATACTCTCATCCTTCGGTCAAGTATAGAAAAAAATTTAAAAAAAAAAATAATCTTTCCTTCGAAAAAAACTGAAATTTTGGAAATAGTTCAGATGGTTTTAAAATAAATACAATACACAATATATATAATGTACGTTTGTATGTGCGGTGTTCGAAATAATGGAAAGTTAGAGCAAATGGACGGAATCGCAAACGTTACTTGTTGTTTTAAATAAGGACAAAACAAGTTCGAAAAAATTGCATAGCAAAAAGCGATCCCGTTTAATTAAAGTCCAGATTTTCCAGATATATATATATTCGCACTCCGTTTGTAGGACGTAGAAATACTTTTCAATTATTCTCAAGGAATGTATTCTTGTCAAAAAGTATAAGATTTCGTATCGTTTTAATCAGATCTGTCGGTTTCTTCATATATTAGGCGCTTGAATGTATTTTGATCATTTTTTCACTTGAAAAAGGCATTTGTTGAGAAAAGTTGCTACAACGTATATTGATCAAAATGTTTTCCCATCGTTTGAGTAACATGGCAATACTTTGTCAGAAGAAAGATATTGGTTTGGCAACGACCCAATCATCAATATATTTTCGCACTTCTTCAGTATTTCGAAACAAAGTGCCAGTCAAGCTACGTCTTGCGGTAATCAGACGGCGCTATACCGGGTGAGTACTCTGGGTGCAGTACAACTTTTCATTCGCGCTGCAACAGTGTATCTTCGACAACTCTTGCAGAGTGAGCCCGCGCCAGATCATGCAAGAGGATAGCTTTAACAATATATCATTCAATCGGTGTTCAACTGACATCCGGTAAATGTCCGGAGTAACAGTCTCTTTCGGATTTAGCAGCTTGTAATACACTACGCTTTGTTAATCGAACCATCCACACAGTAAGACTTTATGGCCGTGAATATTACTTTTCGGTGTCGATGGATGGATGGCTCTCTTGGACTAAGTCACTACTTTTGTAGATCGTTCGAAATGGCATTTTCAGTCAATTCTTATCGTAGCCATTTTCTCTCCTTTAGTGTCCTTACCATCGCATATAAACGTCTAGAAACAGTTGTTTCATCAACCGCTAAGATGTTCCCTAAAAGTTCTTTGAGAGCTTGGACTAGGTTTTCCGCCAGTAAGTCTAGCAATTCGTTGTCTCCGAAGTTTTTTGGTTCCTCAGGCCGTTCTTTGTCATTAACATCAAAATCCCCGCTTTTAAAGAGCTGGAATCATCAACCGACAATTCAGTTATGATGGAGCGGCGTCACGATAACAAATATTTGATGGGCTTCGATAGCACATTTCTTCAAATCAAATAACAAAAATAATGAATGTCGAAAATGCAATTTTTAGCGTTCCATGATTAGCGGCTGTATACACTGAATAACTCAGCAATCCTGAAAGGACACCTCTCACATTTGTGTCAAGGAATGTGAAAACGTTCATTTCGTTCATTTCATCATTTTCACCAATAGATGGCGCTGATCAAAATACATGCAATCAAATATTAAGTTGTTCCTACTAATGGAAACCCGAAGGCAACAAATATCGAACATAAAATTGAAAACTTTACATGTCTTTAAACGAAATGTAAAAATGAGAATAATTGATTGAAGAACACGCAATTAATTGCTAAAAATTAAGAAAACAGAAATTTCCAAATGTTGCCATACATTTCTAATCTATAGCAGATGTAGATCTAATATTTGGCTTATGAGGTATAAGACAATGTTTTGTTGAAATTTGGTACACCGTATTGGCCCAAGGACGAACACTATTGAAAATGGTGCAAATCGGATCATTTTTTCGACCACTTGCCATATAACGCCTTACTTTGAAACGTGCTTATATCAATAAGGGAAAGATGATGTAGGATATTGGTGGTGAGCCGCGACCCACCAGTTGTATAAACATATGCAATATATTCAATATAAAGAGTAGGCGGTATGCGGGAATTCGCTTAATTTAATCTATTGTTAGTGAAATCAATTTCTTGATTTGATATTCTTTGAGAGTTTGTGTGAATGGGTGTTTTTCTCTCTTTTTTTTTTTTTGTTTTGTTATTTGTAATAAAGTTAGGCCGTACATCTGTTACTGCATTTGAGGAGCAAACGTCATAATTTATATTTTAATTGTAAACCATTCATAAGAATTTCGAAGAAAACTTTAAATTGTTTTCTTACTCACTACAGTTGAGACGTTTTTGTTATTTTGTTATGAAATTATTAAGAAACCCTTCATATGTTCCCACAATTAAACATGGAAAGTTTTTACGAAGAAAATTTATTTAATTTTTGTTCTATTTTTTTTTTCACATTTCTTTTATAAAATTTCTTCACAATTTAAACATCCCACCTGTTGTTGTAGGTTTGATCAAACCCTTCCAAACGTATCGCTTTAAGGTAAAGAGACATAAAATCAGTATTATAAGTTTGTATGGTATATGTGTATATGAGTTTCGTATAAGCTTTATAAAACAGCACACCAGACGAATGCTGATTGCCATAATACACATAACCACGGCAACTTTTGTGATAATGCTTACTCTCCTTGTTTCATTATTTCAATACATTGTTTTTCATGCAGGGGTTCAATGCTTACTTACTTCAAGTTCCGCTTTTTGCTGCAAGTGAAATGAAACTTTACCAAATCATTGATTTATTCCTCGAAAGGGTTATCAGAAAGGGTTATGGTAACTCGAATGTAAACAACTGGCAACAATATGCAGCTAAGATGTATCTTAAGATATATTATGAGTGCATTCCAGTTTCATATATATATATATAAATAATTTTCAAATTAAGTTTTTAAAAAATTTATATAAAAAAATTAAAAATTAAATAAAATTGGCAACAATATGCATTTAAGGGTTAAAAAAACACTACGCAAAGGTTGCTGCATAAAGAGATATGAGGTTTTAAGCATACGAACCCAATTACATCTCTATATGCCATTATGGGATTTATGATAAGTTTGATGGCCGGCTGGAAAGCCACGCGTTCTGCCTAAAATTTTCAGTCAAAAAACTAAAACCGTTTTCTGTCTTATTTTACTGGAAAATAAGAATTCAGTTAATATTTTTAAAACTTAAGTCATTAGAGATTTGCCCAAGCTGCACGATAAACTACCTTTCAATAGTTTCCTATAAAACTGCACTGCACATACTCGTAATATTAGATCGACTTTAAAAAAAGATCAAATTGCACAGCTAAAGCATTGCAAGAGGCAAACGAATTAAAGAGAAATCGATTCGAAACCTCATTCCAATGAAAAGTAAAAATACACTAATGTTGTGTTTCTAATTTCAACGTCCTTTGACGGAGACGAAAGGCGAAATATTAATTTTGCGATAAAGTTTCAAACCCAGACCTCCTTTTAAACATATATATATTCGAAGCCGATGGAACATTCCAAGTCATATTGTCTGCCCATCCACCTCTTGACACATCTTTCCTTGACACAACATTCCTTTTTGTGAAAGTTACAAATCCCTGTTGATGTAAAGCAATATAAATATTTTTAATGCGATTTCTCAAATTGAAAAGTAAGCCTGATAACCCATACGGTCTATAGCGTATATTGATTTAAAAAGCGGCACCGTTTTTGTTACTAAAAAAATGAAACATGACCAAGAAAACTATTTGCAAATTGGCGCAGCGCTATTGTTGCACTCAAGAAAACACGTACGCATACCCACACTCACATCCTACCGTTACATTAGCTTTTGGCTGCAATTTCGAGGGAGATTCTTCTTCCCAAAACTATTTGAAACTTTCGTAATTGCTGGCGGAGTCTTTAGTTCGTTTATATCAATACGCTATGCTTTAAGCCAGACATGAAATCAATTCAACCCATGTAATGAATATCTAAGGAACATTTTATCCTTGTATTATTTAGTGCATTGCATCTGGATTAAAATAAATATTCCAATATAATTAAATATTATATAAGTGTATAAGTTTAGCACATATTTTGTACGAAGATAGCCGACACTAGATAGGCGAACATAAGAAGAATTCAGGAAAAATATGTGCCTTCCTCAACATAGTCTATTTTTAGATTAGTACATTTTTCCGTGCGATTTTCAAGAGCGGCTGTGTTCAATTTAACGGGAGCGCCGGGAACTATCAATAGCGAATCTTTTACCACTGGATCGATTTTTCAAGATTGAAGTTCAAAGATAAGACAAGAGGCTAAATCCTTTAACTCCTTAAACCCGGGTCACCGCAACGGCACTGATGATCCATTCTCCTGAAGAAACGTGAACTTTCTTTCTTGCCCCTAATGCGTTCAATTTTCCTCGCATCCATCGCTCAAACAGTGCAATAAATTTGCATTCGTTCATTTTCCTCACCATTGAAACCATGAGGTTATCTTGGCGGTTTTGTAGGCCAATAACGCCCGTCCATCTCAGCAGCAAGTATCGCTTCGTTTTAACTCTGCCATCTAATATTTTATTGTTGTCAACGAAAGAACAGACTGCCACGGAGTGGTAAGTCAATACTAAACAACACAACGTTTTCGAAATTCAAACTTAGCTTCGTAGGGTTGGTGCGTTTTCAACAATAATTGTCGTCTATAGTGTATGTCAGACATGGTACTTTTACGACTACCACCGTGTATGCATTGCAGGATTGTTGATACTTGCCAACAAATGCAGTAAATACTTGGTAGGTATTCCACTTGTATACATAGTTGTTCATAAGGCTTTGTTGACGATAGGAAAGAATGATTGTCTTATTTGTTTATTGTAAGCATCTTCGGGATTACAGTTAATAGCCACATTCAAATGTTGTCTGTCCGGAGAAATCAAGAGTAAGAGTAGAGTCAATAGTGAGAGAGTAAGAGAGATCGAATTTCTACAGTAGTTTTTGCTACTTCGCTGATACCATTAATTGGCTTAGCATCTCCCACCACTGCGACATATACCTGAAATACACTCTATAGAGTCTCCAAAACGTTTTTACATGTTACCAAGCTGTTCAAAATTAATTCTCGCAATCCCACGCTAGATAGTTCTTGGAATAAAAGGTTGAGGGCTTTTGTGTTGCTTTTGCAGGTTGTGAAGCTGGACATTCACATAGGTGCGTCATCTTTCAAATTGTGAAAAGTAAAGTGTTTTGCATAATTTTTCTGTAAAGATGGATGGTAAAGGTAAAACGTTGTTCATGAGAAGCGAATACAATGCGAATTAATGTTTATAATAATATTGGATATGTCGAGCACATCACTGTAGCCAAAAAGAAGCACGGCGAGGTCCACAGCTTCGAAGTCAGTCAAGAACGTACAAATTTATTGCCGTATCACTAGGTCGATGCCGTAAGGCAAAAAAAAAAAAAAATTTTTGAGAGGCTCGGGGCAGTTAGAAAATTTCCCCTGCTGCCGATTGTCCGAACGAAATCCCTTCAAATCGTTTAGAGCCACTTCCAATAAAATTGGGAATGTTGTATCACCCGAATTGTTTGCCAACGTTTATTAGGTGCCAATCTACCAGGAAAAATAGCTCAGAAGGTGCAATTGCTCAGAGAAGTTAATTTAGAGAAAAGGGAAATTTTGCTTTAGCCCAAAAAAACGGGCGAACCAAAATATTTGTTTGGAAATAATACGAGACGAGGTGCACTTCTGTTCACATTAAATTCATTAAGAAACCTGTGAAGCATGGCGAAAATGGAAATCTTATGATATGAAACTGTTTCCTTGGAAGAGTATCGGTCCGACTCATGTCAGGGAAAACACTATGAGTAGATTTGTATATGAAACGTTTATGGATGCTGTAACTTTACCGCAACGCCGAAGAAACTAAGTCAGTGCTATAGAAATTTTAGCATGGTAATGATCCGAACCATACATTTAATTTGGCGAAAGGTTGGTTCCGCGGGCATAACTTGAATGTCCTTTTGAAAATGTTTTGAAACGACTAAAGCGTCATATTTCTTGCAGCAATGAAAAGAATTATGGAAAAATATTCAAAAATTATGTTATAAGCTGAGAGTTGCGATAATTAATTTCATCCATGCCTACAAAAATCGAAGCCGTCATTAAAACCAAATGTTGGTTATTCCGATTACTGAATTGATTTCTCTAAAAATGGTAACTTTTAAGTACAAACTATCGCGTTATTTTTAAGTTTTTACACACACACCTATTTTACCGTCCAACTGGAAGCATGCGATATTTTTGTTATTAATTTCTTTTAAGTTTTTGTTCATACCTCTAAAGCATAACTCTAAAATCATTATAAATATGCAAATGTTCCTATTTTGTCAATAAATGATGAGTATAATAGATAATAGGAGGAAAATGGAAAAAATATCTTCCGCCACCAACATAAGGCAACATACACCCGTACACCTGTGCAGATAAAAGAAATTTTCTCGTTTAATAAACACTTGAAGATACCATTCATGTCCTTAGAGATGTAGAGAAATAAAAATGCTAAAGAATTATTACCGCATAATAAGAGAATAATTATCAAGCTGTTAAGTAAGTCATTTAAATTTAGCCCAATGAGTTAGTTAACCTTACATAATATGTAAATACAAACACAATACTTTCAGTGTGTTTTGACACCAGCTGCTTCAACTAGGTGTTCAATTGCTGCGTTGGTTTATTAAGAATGCGTTAAACATTTGTAGATCTAAAGGCATTTTATGCAGATATAATTAACTCCTAAGGAGTTTAACACGCAGAGATTGTCGCTCCTTTTAGTTTAATGGCAAGGAACAGTTTTGAAAACGATACATATGATGTACCTTCGGTTTAGGTCGAATTTTTGATGACCATCGCAGAAATACATTTATCTTCTGAAACTATTCAAATAGCGTAAATGAAAGAATAAAACATTTCTGACCGTTTCAAAGATCTTTAAATATCAGTTTTCTCGGAAATGAAATTAATGAATGATAATTTACCATATCCGTGTCAAGAAATTCATTCAAAACGCTTCTTATCTTTCTGCCCGTTTGATGATCTATGACTTTATTAATTTGTCCGTCCTTCCTATTATCTGTCATATTCACATTTTAGTAAAGTTACGACAAGTGGAAGAAAATTATTATGAATTTTGCAAATAAATGTAAAAATTAATATAAACTCCGGAATGGCTAACTGGTCGTTGAACAAAACCCTTAACAAAATTAATAAACCAAATGCTGTCCGCTCTAACAAAATACGCATACACTGTAAGCAAATGGGCGTTTATTATATCAATACATGTGTATATGTCTATTAGTTATACCGTTAAATGATACATCATATACGCATGCATGTCTAAGGGTTGATGTTGTTTGCATTTTTATCAAAGCGAAAACGTAAATGAAACAAACTAATATTTGCTGGCTTGCGATGGTGGTAGTGTATGTGTTTTTGAAATTGCTCGCCACTCACAGCCAATAGTACGATGTTAATTTTCTATTGGGTCTTCGTTGATATATTAATCGGTTTTTATGGAGCATATAAATGGTGGGGAGTATGCGCATAACCAATAGATATTGCGTAATGTGCACAAACGTAGCCGTTTCATGCATAGCATAACGAAAACGATACCAAACCAATATGACAAAAACAACAATAATAATAACAGAAAAATAACAATAACCATATGCACACAAACGAGAACGTTCTCTGCTATCACAACCCGCTAACGTTACCGTCATCATCATCATCATCAGCTCGTAGAGCGAAAACCTTTTAATGACAACTTATCAAATTTTTCTTTTTCACTACTACAGCAGAAATCCTTTCGTTACACTTTTTCCATCAAAATTTAGATTTCGAACGACACTTGTTGAACACGGACGTGCATCTATAACTAATTTGTTACTAAAATAAGCAAGAAACCCCTAAAAACAAAAATTGATTTTCAAAATTAAATATTTTTCGTTATGTTATCTTTTTATAGAAAAGGATAAAAAAATCGCAAAAAAAAAATTTTGAAAAACCAACAAAAGCTAAAACAAACCATAATGTTTAGCCTCATCGATTTGGAAACCGTTTTCAAAGTGAACATAACTTAAATTATCAGCCAACATATGCCTGCAAGTTTATGGAAGTCTTACGTGATAAAGGATGTGTTGTGCAAATATATAATAAAGAATACAAATTTTGGTATTTTGTTACTAAATCATTTTATATAAATTCAAAAATAAAAAAAAAAAATATATTTAATATTTTTTTTTTGAAAAATAAATATTCTTTTGCTGTTACCTAATCTTGGAAAAATTCATACAATCTGGATTACGTGAATTTCAATTGCAAAATGGAAGACGAAAGCGATGATAGAGACGATACTAAAAGGTGAGTTTGCCGCCAATTCCCGGATACAATTCCTTTTCATTCATTTTTTTCTTTTTGTTTCCAATAAGAGATTTTGTAAAATGTTTTTCTTCTCGGATACAAAATCTTGAAATGTTACGAAATTCTTAGAAATTTTTTAAAAGTCCTTTTAACTTTACAAGTGCATCAAATAATCTCTCCTATAAATAAATACAATACCTTAGCTAATGTGATTATAAACGCATGCATGTATAAAAAAAAACAGAAAACATTCACCGTAAAAAAGAAAATTACAACGTCAATCCGTGTTATGTTTCTCAAGACTTTGTAGGTTGTAACGTTTTCGTCAGCTAAATTTCATTTTCTTATGTAAACGTCCCATCAATGTTTCGTGTAAGTTTCATAATCAGTAATATTTCGCATCTCGAAATTGTTGAGATCATTTTAAGTAGAGAATTTTCGCTTGACTCTGCTGGATACTAAACGTATACGCGTAAAATGCTTCTACAGCATTAATCTGACGATATTCTGTTTTTGATAGGGTTTCAACAATTAACTATAAATGAAAATATATAAACCGATTACGTACGACTGGATAAGTGTAAATAAAATATGAGAATAATTTAGGAGACGATCATTGTAGTATGTACACCCTTTATATCGGTGGTGGGTGTGAAAAATTTGTTGTTTATTAACTAAGTTAGATATTTTTCTTTAAATAAATTACCCAATTAAAGTTAATTATATTAATTAGATGGTTTTATAATAAACTTCCCACATAATTATTTTGGGTTAAAGCAGAAAATCTTTTTACAATAATCTGTTATTGTATGGGTTCATGTATGTGTATAATAATAATATTAATAACAATAGGAATAAAAATAATAATAATAATAATAATAATAATAATAGTAACCTTATAGCTGTTGAAGCTGTTGTATACTCCTATCTGCCCTACAATATTCCAACACTATAATTATGATGAACATGAGCTTAACGAATTAGAATTAACCGTATATTTGAACCGTATATAGAACAGAAGTCTAAGCCAGAGAATAGAACAAGAGTCTTAATCACTAAAACTCAACACTACAGTTCGAAAACGCTTTCAGATTTTTCTGATATATTTTATTTTAATTTACTAAACGTGGCCTATATAGTGGTTCTACCGATTTTTCGAGTGAGATATATAATTCAAAATTCTCCCAAAATTCAAACATTTTTCTGCAAACTAAATTTTTTAGAACTTCTAAAAGAGTTTAGCCTTTGTCACGTAAGACATTTACTGCTACCCCGCCTATGAAAAATGAACATTAAGCGAACTGTTCAGTTTCTAAAAAAGATAACTTTAAGTTGAAAGTTCTTATATGCGACAGATGAAAGTTCTTAAATGCGTTGCAATTTGGCAACGAAATTCGCTCATACCGTTGCTTTTACTCACTTTTTAAATACTAGCCGACGCAAATATACTAAAGTCACGGTTTTTTAATTGAAATAATTTTTGCAAAGCATGATTTTCCCACAAACGAGTTGTCGCACTTCAAATTTACTTATCGATCCATTCTCATTTGAAGAAAGAAATTATGAAATGACAGTTACGAATTTACCATTGCTTACCATTAAGTATTGTCTCTATACCCATTGCCGAAGAATGAAGAAGCTTCAACGACCCCACAATGTTTATATATTCTTGGTCAGCAATCACTATGTAAATCGATTTAGGCATGTCCGTCTGTCCGCCTGTTGCAAAAATTCTCCTGCCCGCAAAAATTAAGCTACCAACTTCAAAATTGGCACAAATATTGGAAATTCTTGCTCGTAATTTGGTACCGGAAATTGGTCAAATTGGTCGAAAGATATACCCATAGTATTACGTAACGTGTAGACACCTCTTTTTCAAAAGGAATAAAAAGTTCGTCTTTTTTTTTGTCATTACTCACAAGCTAAAGCAGATCAATGTACAAAAATTTATTTTATGCGCGATGATATAGCATCTGCACAAAAATGGAAAAAATTGACCACGCCTACCCAATATTATAGTGTGTCATAATTTTATTTATTTTTTTTTTTTCAATACATTTATAAGACGTAAAACCAAGTTTCAAATGATGAGATAGGATGCGTGCATAAAATTACCAATGAATGATGAAATAACAAGTGTTTATGTAAACATTTTTCCTTTTTTAAGAAATACAAATTAACTCTTGTCCAAAACTTAATAGCTCAGGCAAAATCTTCCACACCTTATGGTTATATTATATATATATATATATGTAAAACATTTATAAAAAACAAAAGATAGAAAGTCTTAAAAGCGAGACTTTTTCTTCCAATGTGACGTCCGACGCTAAAATGCATTCGTAAACATACTATTTTTTTGAACGCGGACACTTTTCGTGTACTTCGTCCATTACGCCTAATCATTTATCTATAAGCTAGGATATGTTTTCTTAATCGATGTAAGTTATGCCAGGGGTTCCTAAATTTTACCCTACGACGTCTTCCCGAAAAGAAATTCTCTATTCTTTAATGTTTGCAGCAGTCATTACACAGACGGACAAATGGACATTCTTAAATTTGATCGACTTTTATAGAATGAGTATACCTCGGAATATTTATTTATCATGTGCCTATTGCAATTTATGACTGATGCGTAAAGATCTTCCTGGCATTCTCTGAGGCGTTCTCAATTTACATTGTACGGTAAGTAGGTGTGCCCTTCGAAAAATGTTGCCCATTTTTAATGCCACTTTATGTGAACTAAGTTTTAATGTTTTTGACAAATTTGGAGTCATTTTTGCGGCCAGGAGAATGCTTATAACAAGCATTATATCGAAAGACATAACGACATACTATTATGAAAAATTTGATGCTGATCAAAAATATATATATGTAATGCATTATGGGATATGTTTGAAACTTCCTTCCTGGTGTTGCAAACGTTTCGAACGAGTATATAGACCACTATCCTTAGGTGCTGGGTATACAAATTTTATTTCCACAAAATTACGGCTTCTCCTACGACAGAAGTTGTCACTTTCAATGGGTCGTACCGTGCAATTTAGAAAGCGGTACAAACTAAAAGCTTTCTGCCTATTAAACGTATATTGAAATCAAAGATGGCATTGAAATAATCGACTTTCGGCTGGACTTTGAATGCTTAGATCGATATTACATGTGGGCGACTATTCCTCGCAATTAAATTGATAAATACGTAATCGTAGGATGTTTCAAGGAAAACCTGTAATAATTTCATATATTCGTGCGCACTGGACAGACCATCTATAAGATTAGTTAATTTCTAAAATAAAATTTTTCTACAATACAATATGAAAAATACACCGTCGAATACATTGTTTCAAGTAGTATTAAGTCACAATAGTAGGAAATATGGAGAGTTTTGGTAATATATACCAAAACAAAAAAGAGAAGATATTAATATAATATCTGTAGTATGTCCATCTCTACTTAAGTAGATTCTTTTGATATCTATGTTGTTACTTTCTACGTAATTCAAACGTACACACACAAACACATACACAAACACATACACACAAATAGAAAGTATATGTATCTCCTTAAAAAATCATCTGCGTATTCGTCTGTATGATAGCCTGCAGAGGAGCAAGCATAAAGAAAATTTGCCACATAAGTTCAGTGATATTCGATATTGATAATGACCTCAAGTCAATTATATAGAAGGCGTACGTCATTTTTGTAGAATAAAAAAATATAAAACAAAGATTTTGTTGCTTTGCTTCAAGCCCTAATCGGTAACAAACAAACAAATTGGAAGAGATTCAGATCGTGACTTACAGAAAAAAACACAAATAAGAAAATTATATCTCTCGACACCCACCACCTCAAACCAACACATTATAAGTACAGAATATTTGGTTAAGTATAAACGTGTCAGTTGGTTGACTGAAAGCACTTTCATACTAATTTTTTAATTGATTACAGACCAATATCTCCGATAGTATATAACTTGTATTTTATTGTGGGCGTGTTGGCGAAGGGATCACGTCACGTTGAAATTTTAAATGGTTTTCGTAAATTTACATATTCCAAGTTGCAGACTATCATCTCCTATGAGCAGTAAGTTGTAGTTTTATGTCTATTCTGGACATGATTGTGTGCTGTACATATGCATTTCAAAACTCGCCCCACAACCATCAATTGGAAGTGTATATGTCCTTCTTGAGCTTTTTTTCTCCATTCAGTTTAGACGAAAACGATGAACATAAGCAGATTTAGAAACTTACGTTAACGAAAGGGTACAGTTTACGCGACCTTAATTCGGCGGACGGGAAAACAAGCGTTATCTGTAAGCTGATCCTTCGATGGCGAGCATAATTATGCTTTGTTGTTGCAAATGTTCCCATTCAACCGTCGATGTATATGCTAGTAAAGCAAGCACCTCGCCCGAGAAAAACAGAAAACATGTAAATAAACGCATAATAGGAATCAAAGGATTCGGCCCAAGCCCCATTAATAATCTATCTAAACTATTCGCATTTATTTCAATCACAACACAATCTTACGGACATGAAGTAATGCAGTAAAGAAACAATAAAATAAATAAATTATTTTCTACGAACAAACATTCTAATGTTACGTAATGAAATTTCACAAGAAATTATCTTCTAATACGTTCAATACTTTTATGTATATATATATATATGTGTGTGTATATATGTTTAGATATATGCATATACATATATATATAAATGTATATTGATTATAAAATATTATTAATTATTTTGAATGAGTATCGGTTACCAAAGGCAAGACTTTTTCTAAATGAGAAAGATCTCCTCCGAAATAAGGGAAACACAAAATAATAATATGATATCAATCCCTGAATGTTAATGAATGCTGAATGCTTTTCTCCTCTTGTAGCCAGATGAATAGTTGGTTCACTTACGTTAGTTCGCTTACAACGGATCTTATCACGTAAATCGTTTACATTATTATAGCTTCGCAATTTATTTCATCTTTGACCAAACTATGTTTTCGTTACATTATTAAATTAATAATTTAACGGGAATAGGCATTTTTTTATGCATTCCTAAACGCGAACACCCATCCAAACATCATGGCAATCCAAGCATTGAAGGAAAACACCATATATTTATGAATATAAAAAGTGTAGTTATTGTAAAAAACGTATATTGCTATGATGACTGCTCAATAGGTGAAGGCATAGCACATATCCATAGCACACACGCACACTACACCGCAGCCATCTTCCCAACTCTCTTTCTCTTTCTCAACTTCTTCCAGATCTTCACCGTGTTACACGAATACGCGACACACGCGACATCCTCTGAATGATTAAAAAAAAAATAACTAAAGTATTATAAAGTATTGTAAGTACCTTAAGTCGCGTCAATTGTGAATCAATAACTACCATAAATTTATCAGTTAACTTAGCTTTTTTTTCTATGATTATTTTACATTTGTTATTATATATGGAAGCAAATCGCATGAGCTTTCTTTTAATTTTTTGCCACCTTTCGGCACACCATCAACAGAGGGCTATCGTGTCCATCAACTGAATCATTTTGTTATTTACGTTGCGTCGATTCCGTCACATCTATTTTACGAATTCTCTAACGACGTGACAAACGAAGTTTCAAAATCAATATACGTCCGTTCTTAGATGCTTAGTATAAAAAAGAAAAATTATAAAAATTGAATATGTTGGACGCTATAACAACCACTTTAATTGAGTTAAATAATATTCACATGTGCATATGTGGCCTACATATAAGTGGGAAATTTTACCGAAAAAGGATAAACATCCTGCCGTTAATCTATACAATTTATACATTTATTTTAACTTTATTCATCATTGTGATATAATATGTCAGTTGCATGCATATATCTAGTTTTTCATATTTATTGTTGGGATGATGAAAAAAAATGTACACATGTATGTATACATTGTGATTGACGAGATTCATGTACACATTGTATCTTTATTATTCGGTAACACTCTACCGCTCTCTCTCTCTCTCTATCCCACTCTCTCACACTCTGTCTCTATCTTTCTTTCTCTCTCTCTCACGTGAGTAAATATTTTACACCGGTATTTATGTAAACACAAAAGTAAACAACAAAATTAACGTACACGTAGTCTACACACACAATATTTACAAATAAATGAACAGAAAAACAACTAAAAGAATTAAATTCGGCTTTGATCGAATCTTTTGTACTCACCGTTTTCATCTTAATGAAAAACTCATGCCACAAAGAAGCTACATTTGGATACATGATAATATTGGGTGAACGTGGCTGATTTTTTCAAAATTTCACCATAGCATTACCTATAAAATACGCCAGCAAATTTCCATCCGTTGTAAGCGTCTATGACCAATAAACAAACAAAAAGTCCAAAGAACTGCGGCCATTTTGTATTCAATTGTAGGGGTATCGTTCGACAAAGTTCTTGCCAAATTCGAAGTTCACATTTTAATTTTTCCGACCAGAAAAATGCTTAACGCAGACACTAGACAAATGCTCAGATGAACGGAAGGACATACCGCGATCGGTTGTGAATTGAACCATGATCAAGAGCATATAAATTTTGTGCAGCGTCTGACTCTTCCTTGTAAATGTCGCAAACGTCTTGTTAAAATTAATATATATAACCCATTGTTCGGTGATGGATGTGAAAACTGTAGCGATGCGTGATGTTCTTAACATATCAAAAACATACATATATGCAAGCCTTTGTCAAGAACTACAAAATGTAAAAAGTGTAACAATTGTGGGTTTGCGTGTTGGTTTGCCTGCCCATCATCATTATATTAATCGTTAGAAAATATTCATATACCTGTAGAAAACTTATCCGAAAGTTTTTTTCTAACATACAATTTATGTTAACCTGAACAATAACTAAATTATACATGCATAATAACACTTGAATCGAAGAAATGAAACTATTTTAAAATTATATTATACATATATATATCAAATATATTAATCATAGAAAAATGATACAACTTTTCTATTTGGGATAACTGCTACCAACCATTATATGAATAAAGTTTTGGTCAACGTTTTTCCTCAAATTTCTAATCGAAATAAAAACAGCTATTAATAAACAAAGACGGGGTCAAATATTTTAATGCAACACTTACTTCTAACTTCTATACGCTCTTTAACTATAAGATGGTGAGAAAATCCATTCATTTTTATATTTCTAAACGATCCGGCAGCACCATATAAGGTAGTAATGCAAACTAAGAATCAGGCCTGTGATTTTACTTGGCGGGAGTGATAAGAAAATTTTTAAGTCTTAATCGTGATTATAGTTTACAGACGGGCGGATATGGGTAAATCGATTAGAAGGTTACCCGTACTCGTACTTCTATGCATCGAAAGCATTCAACAAATCTAATATATGAGCTTGTGGTGTGCTTAAATGTTTTTCAATTTTTTTTCTCAAGTCAGTCTTTGAAGTGAGTATTTGCGACGAAACCAGATCATACTTGTTTTCCAAATGAATTTGCAAAATGAAGCCAGGAAGTTATACCTGTTATACTTGGTTTCTTACCAAGGGAATAGAAGGACAGACGGAAAGTTAATTTGATTCAAGAAATGATTCCGAGTAGATCGGGTAGAATCTAGATGAATGGATCTAGACGACTCACATATATAAATCCGCATGTACCTAATAAGCCGTATACCACAAGTAGTGTAGATTCCATAAAAATTACTACAATGCTTGTTAATCTAAAAAGTTAGAATTATAACAACCCTGTAAGTTGAGTCTGAATCAAGCCATTTCGAATGCACTGTTTGATCGATCCTATTAAGTATTGTGGAGTTAATGAAGCGATCGAGAAAAGCATTTATCAGTATCAACGTATCAGGTCTTGCTATGAATTTTCATATAAATTGGTCGCTTAAGGAACTAATCTTATGCCCATTTTCAATGTCTTTCTTCGTACACCAATAAAATGTATTTTTGGTCCTTGGCCCAATATTTGTTTCACGATAAAGGGCTTCAATTCCAATTTCAGACAACGGCTTGCCTAAGTAGATTTTTTTTAATTTTCAATCATGAAACAACGACGATGAACTATATATGAATGTATTGCGACGACCGGCGGAAGGAAATTAATAATACACGATACGAATGGACAGGTGGACGGGTGATTGAATCCACATGAAATCTTACCCTATTGTGTTAATACATGCTTTCTGTCCGCCTTTATATAAATAAATAATAATATATAAGATCGAAGATTTGGAGTGAATTTCCTATCAAGGCGTACAATGTGCGTTTATAAGGACATGAAAATTGAAAAATTTACTAAAGTACGTTATCGTTATGTGTTATATTTCTGATTGAATTTAAAAACTTGAGTGATTAAATAACTTGAACAGCTTTTAAGCTGAAAGCTTTTACTATGTATGTGAGAGCTTTGACTTAACACATCAAAAAAAAAAAAAATGAAAGAAAAGAACAAGAGTTGACTGGTGGTGACTTTGCTAAGTACTAGCATATATTGTTGCCATAGAATTTATTTATATAAACTATAGGAAAATAAAAAAAGTAAATATTTTTTCATGTTATTATTTCTTATATTTAGAAGATCTCGAAATCTTAGTGAGAAAAAACGTCGCGATCAATTCAATTCGTTGGTAAATGATTTAAGTGCGTTGATATCGACCTCAAATCGTAAAATGGACAAATCGACTGTTTTAAAGTCTACCATAGCATTTTTGAAACATCATAACGGTAATTAAAAGTAAATTTTCGAAAAAGAAATTCACGTAAACGATTAATGAAACCTTCTAGAAGCTACAGATCGTTCTAAGGTTTTTGAAATACAAACGGATTGGAAGCCGTCGTTTTTAAGCAACGATGAGTTTACTCAATTAATGCTCGAATCATTGGATGGATTCATCATTGTTTTCAGTAGTCGCGGTGCTATATTTTATGCCTCTGACAGTATAACTGCTCAATTGGGTTATTTACCGGTAAGTTCTATAGCTTTTCGCATTCTCTTCCTTTGTGTTGTTTGCTTTGTAAACCTGTTAACGATTGATCAACGATTTTAGAATGATCTCTTGAAAATGACGATATTCGATTTGGCCTATGAAATGGATCATGAGAATTTATTTAATATATTTTTACATCCGAAACCTGTTATAGAATCTATGCAGACTGACATTAGTTCAAGGAATCAAATAAGTTTTTTTGTACATCTAAAGCGTGGTGGCGTAGAGGAAAGTGATACTAATTCTTATGAGCTAGTGAAATTTGTAGGTTATTTCAGTAAGTACATTTTTTGAGAAATTATTTGTTTTAGAGAAATTTTATAATAAATTTATATTCATTTTAGGAACCGATGCGAACGTGGATACTGTTGCCATTCAAAATACTCAAAACTCACTACCGCGTATATTTCAATTGCGCTCCACAATCGAAATTGATAAGAAATTGATATTTGTTGGCACTGGGCGCTTACAAATGCCTCAGTTAATTAGAGAGATCACAATGATAGATCCGACACGGAACGAGTTCACTTCGAAGCACAGTATGGAATGGAAATTTCTTTTTCTCGATCATCGAGCACCGCCTATTATTGGCTATATGCCTTTCGAAGTTTTGGGAACATCAGGTTACGATTACTATCATTTCGATGATCTTGACAATATAGTCGCGTGTCATGAAGAATGTAAGTTTTTTGTTTTGTTCTAAATCAAACTTTCAACTTTCTATGTTCGCGAACGAAGCCAGTTGCATATATTTTTCTCATTGGCCATGAGATATCGAAGCGAGTTGTGAAAGTCCGCTGGTTCGCAGCTTTTACTATTCAAGCATTCCGCAAATTGCAAGCTCGACAATGCCTATGCCAATCCCTTAATGCCCATGTGATAATGAATATAATACTCACATTTCCACGTTGGCATAACATCTGAAATAATTTGGAAAGTAACTGAAAGTAGTAAAAGTCGATGTGAATTTGGAATATTTGGAAAAAAACATGAAACGATTAGTTCGCTGTTGCGTGCTTCACGTATTCAAATGTAAACTTTTTGTAATTGTTAATATTTAATCTGATTCGCATTCGAAGGACTTAGAATCATTTTCCGAATCGATCTAACGTTGTCTGTCCATCTGCTTCTCTTATTATGTTGCGTTAAATCAACAAGCCGCAATTTTTGAGCAATTTTGATCAAATTTGGCACACTGACGTGCTTTGTCTCAAGCACGAAAGCTATTGAATATGGTTCGGATCGGATCACTTATTCGGTTACTTCGCATATAACGCCTTACATTGGATAATTCTAGGGTGATATAGGGTATTTAACGATCAACATTGTCATACTATAGTGTGTTTTTGCTTGTCTTGCTTTTACTTATTTCACAACATTTTATTTCTTACACTTAGTAATGCAAACCGGGAAAGCGAAATCGGGCTATTATCGTTTTTTGACTAAGGGACAACAATGGATTTGGTTACAAACTGATTTTTATGTTTCGTATAATCAGTTTAATGCCAAACCAGAATATGTGGTCTGCACTCATAAAGTTGTCAACTACATGGACATCTTAAAATATCGCAAAAGTGATGCAAAAAATCATTCCATCAATACGGCGACGTTGCGGGAAACTGGTAAATCGTCCACAGCTACTTTGCGAGATCTTGAGCCTTCGAATACAAATGTGGAAACCGCGACACTTACAGCTGCCGGTACCGGTACAAGCTTGTGCAGTGGTGCTAATGTAATAAGTGGTATTCTCAGCAGTGCGGCATCGCCAAGCCTAGAAACTACAGCATTATGGACGAACTCATCAACACCGACTGGCGTTGGTGCCGTTACTTGTCAAATTAATCCTATGAAAACCTCAAGACCTGCCTCAAGCTATGGTAACATTAGCTCCACCGGAATTTCACCGAATGTCAAGCGGAAACGTTATTTTTATAATAATCGCGGAAATGAATCGGACTCTACATCCATATCAGCTGACTCAGGCACCAGTCGCCATTCATTGATGACGAATTTAAGTTCGGTATGCTTAATGCTAATAATAATTTTATATATATAGCACCAATAGTTTACAACCCTTAATTAATGCGATGACATTATTTTGTTCTATCAAAGAAAAATTCCGTTTAATAGAAATTCAATTAAATTTTTTCTAATTAATTGCAATAAATTTCATATCCAAGTTCCAGGACATTTTGCTCTATAACCTTCAGCCATTTTTCTTTTAAGATCATTATGCCATCATGGCAGAACGTTCAAGGGTTTAACGGAAAGGGGAAATATATCCAAGTTGTCACACCATTTGGTGCACCACATCAACCCTACTAAGCATAAAAACTTGTCTTACATAACGTCAGTTCGGGTTTTGCCAATGTATGCCAATTTTTAAGAAGCAAATTGGTTAATAGCTAGAAATTTTCAGACCGAAAGCAATTAAAACATTAGCAGGCTGTTGCTTTCTTCACAGTAAACGGTGTAAATATAAGTCTGTCATTATCGCCTTTGGCGAAATGACATTTTAAAATATAGCAGATTTTCCAAAATTTGGTCTTCGTTTCAAAAACCAACTATTGTCGAGCTGTTATTGACAAATCTATGGCATGAATTTTTTCCTTGACCTATTATTAAGCTACATATCGCCTCATACTTGCACAATCTTATAATGGAAAAAAGTTCAAAATTATCGAACATGGTTTGCTTTCATTATAATAGTGAACTTGTCCTCTTTGCAACTGCCTTTGCATAATAGAACGGACTGTCTGTTTACATTAGTCAAAGCCAGATCACAGAAACCTTAACAAGTAACTTCTGAGAGGATCCGCATTATTCCGACATCCAAGCGAAGTCTCTTGTCTATTCAATAATAATTCTCGATAAACTCGTATATTATGTGGCCAGTCAATTATCTTAATTGTTGTAACGCGCTTCAGACCTAACTTGAGGAAAAATGAATCGATTTTTGTAGTATGCCGTTATCTTATCCACAGTCAACCTCACTTTAAGATTTGAAGGAATGTACTGCGCTCCTTTATACCAATCAATCACGTTAATAATCTTGATTATCACAAGGCTAAAACGATGTCTGCGATGCGCGCAAATGGTGTCGTACTTAACCTTTTTTTTCGTTCGATGTTTACTATAAATGTTCTTTTTTCTTGCTTAAGGAAATGGCATTTTTTTTGTGTTTGTATAGAAATCTCCGAGGAAAATTTACTATATAGACTAGAGCGTTTTCTTAAGAAAGATCTTATTGTTATTTATTTTTATTTTTTAAATGTTTCAACCGAAAGTGATACTACAAATTCTTTTCGCAGAGTCGGCAAAGGCATAATTCGACTGGAGTGGTGCAATCTTCTCTACATACCTCAAACAGCCAAACGCAGAACTCTCAACTTTCGTCTAGCCTTCATCAACAGCAGCAACACCATCACTCTCATCATCATCATCATCACCATCCAAATCATCATACGCAAACATCGTCGCAGCAACATAGTTTACAGATGAATGTTAACAACCATGGTGGGCAGCAACAAAAGCTTTTGCCTATGCTTTCACAACATGCTATTGGACATACCTCCACCAGCATGGTAGGCAACAGTTCATGCCAATTTCCTCAACCTGCTTTTCCTCTACGTAATACCCAACTAATGGGTCCGACTTTCCTCGAACCGCCGCAGTATCTGACCGCAATACCCGTTCAGCCAGTAATTGCACCTTTTCCTGTAGCACCCGTTTTATCTCCAATGCCGGTAAGATATTTAGCTGCACCAAGTCTTAAGAGTAAAGGATTACATCTCAATTACTCTATGTCTTACTTTTTTAAGAATCAGACAGATATGTTACCAGGCGCTGTAGTAATGACACCCACACAGACGCAATTGCAAGAACAGCTACAGCGTAAGCACGATGAACTGCAGAAAATTATTATGCAGCAACAAAATGAATTGCGTATGGTGTCGGAGCAATTGCTGTTGGCACGCTACACTCTATTACAGCCGATGATGCCGATGAATTACAATTCTACAACTGACGTTGTGAGCAGTGCAGGTCGTAATTATAATTTTAACAGTAATTCTGTGGAATCTCAATTCAATCAGTATGGATTTACTTTGAATTCGGAACAAATGCAAAACCAACAAGACCAACAAATGCTCATACAACAACAACAAAATCTGCAACAACAGCAGCAGCAACAGCAGCAACAACTACAGCAACAAAGTCAACAGCAACAGCAACAGCAACAGCCACAACTTAACTCAACTGCAAGTGCACCTATCCCGCAACCTACAGCAAATACTGGAACAATGCAATCAACACAACAGCAACAACCACAACAGGAGCAACCACAATCACAACAACAGCCAGATTCCCAACATTTGCTATTAGCACGGAGTGTACCTGATTTAGATCAATTTGCTCAAGAAGAATTCGATGCTTTTCTCAATCTCTCACCTTTGCAAAGTATTGCTGGCTCACAAACGGGTTTAAATCATATGGATAGCGGTGTGCCCACGATAACTAATGCGACTAATGTAACAAGTACAACACATGCAAATTCTTCCAGTACGACAGCCAATCATAATAATCACACCAGTGCCAACGCATTTCCCACCAATTCCAGTACTAATGCTAATCATCACCATACCAGTGAAGACTCATTATTAACATATATGCAAATGGCTACCGAGTCAAGTCCCACACTAAACTTTGCAATTGGTATTAGTGATGAGGGATCCGAGAGTCACAGTGAAGATGCTAAATTGCTACAGACGGCTGTGCATCATTTACCAACCACTCAAACCACACAAATCTCCCAACCAACACAACCCATTCCGCAACCGCAGAATAGAACATCGTTTTTCGCAAACCATACATATCCAAGTCTTAACAATCAGACGTCCAATCTTCCTACAGCCAATAATTCGACAGCTCAAACAGCCGGTGCGGCCAATCCAAACACTAACACTACCAGTCATTTACCCAACGATCTGGAAATTTTACCATATCAGATGTCTCAGGAGCAATCGCAGGCACTTTTCAATAGCACTCATGCAAATGGCGTTAGCCAAGAAACCAATTCGCTTGTTTAAGTTCATACTAATAAATAAATGGCGGTATGGCTCACCTATTCGTAAGTTGGTCTCGTTCATTTATATGTAACTGTAAATACTTTTTTTGTATTTTTTTTTTTTTTTTTT
>CCAG010007373.1:0-125391 GCA_001077435.1 Glossina morsitans morsitans | reverse complement strand
TTTTTTTTTTTTTTTTTTTTTTTTTTATACATATACGCATAGATATATACTTGCAAGTTTCTGTTGTTGATTATTTATTAAGTTATCATTTTAATGTTAAGCGTAGAAAAACAGATGAAAAATGAAAAAAATGAAACGAAAGGGAAACAACATGTAAGAAGACAAAATATGTTTTAAGCCAAGCAGTGATATTTCTTTGATAATTTTTTTTTTTTGTCCCGAAAACCATTTAACTTTGAATTGAGAGATTAAAAAGAAGAGATGAATTAAAAAAAAGTTCGAACTTTGAGCCATGTGACTGACTCAATTTAAAGGCAGCGAAGCTAATTATTTGAAGAAATAATATAAAAAAAATATAAAAAAAAATTAATAAAAATTATGAGAAAAGATAATAAATGCTAAAGATTGAAAGTAAAACGAATTTAAAATCAATTCTTAACAAATTTAGTTATGATTTACTTATGTTATCTCTCAAAGTTTATCGGCTCATCTCTATACCAATATGAATTTCTTTTAAAACTAATAGAATTATTAAATTATTTTTACCATTATATTTTTGTTAATATTGTTTAGTGTATATATATAAATAATAGTAATAAAAGATTTTTGTTTTAAAAAATTTAAAATAAAAATGTGATTTATATGAATATTAATAAATTTACTGAATTGAATACAAAATTTATATATGTATATATATATGAAGTAAATGCAAGCATGAATTATTTTAATTCTTTGACAAAACGTAAAAAAAAAAAAAAACGTCAACCACTAATTAAAAATAGGACAACATTAATTATCATTCATCATCAATCGACACAAACCGTCAAAGGCCAACGAAAATGACGCAAACAATCTTTCGTTCAATCTTGAACCATTATTTTCAAAAAACAGACGTTCTGATTCCATGCACATATAACTTATCAAATAGTGTCCATGATTGATGCAAAGGTCAAAGGTCAAATATTTCAGCAATTTAGTGACCACTTGTATAAAAAATGCAACATTGTTTTATCCAATATTTGCTCTTGGTCGAAATTCAAACCAAATTTTTTTTTGCGAAATCACGGAATGGAAAAGATCTCCCTTTCTTCTTAGAAGGCCAACAAAAATCTTAAGGAATCCCCAAAATTGGTCACATATTGGTTGATAGTTCGATCAGTTTGAAATATAATTTTCTCTAAAAATACCAACTAAATGCAATTTTGGAATGCATCATTCCCGATATCTTCCTGTCTTTATGTCTTGTTATGCGATTACTTCCGAACTCAAACTGTAAGATTCAGCGCATTTATGTGCTTTGTCTGCTCTCAAAGAAATCTCCTCTGGGGTATCTCAAGTTTCAATGTCAAAGCCAATATATGTCATCTATGTGCTGACGACGCTCAAATATATTTTTCGCGGACGTTGGGTTTCGTTGAGGATCTTGCCGAACGAATACAATCTACGATTTACGCAGTATTGTCGATTAGTTTGATGAAGACAATCTGCGACTAAATGAAACTATTACCATATCACACGGTGCGCTCAATCTTATCTCTCTACCGGCGAATACTGACGTTGAATTCATCAGTGCTGTTTGCAATCTTGATTTTGAGCTGAATCCCAGTTTGAATGCATGTCATCACATTAATTATATATATATGGGGGAATTCGTAACATTTGAAGAAAGCTGTGAGTGTCGTTCTACTGTATGTCTAGTGAAATTAATTTGAATCTAGTTAAATGCCTTATAATCTCGCTCATATCTTACCGTGCTACTCAGATATTCCATATCTTCAAAACTGAGTTTTATTAGTGCTATAAAACTTATCTTATTCCCTTGCTTCAAGCGGAAGATAATAATGCTTTTTTGTTCGAAAAATGATCGAATTTTCTTCTCTGGTTTTCTCTTTGTACCCACCTGTCTGTACTTGCTATTGTCTATGTCCATTATTTAAATTTCAAACAATATACGAGGATTTCTAATCAGTGGTATGCACCATGCACTATGTAACTGAACTGTAACGGACTTAAAGCCTCATTATATCAATCGTTTATTACATCAAATTAAATATTAATTAATTAAAACGAAACAAAAACTCAATATCACGTAAATGATGTGCCAGTTGCCATTAAAGGCATACTAAGCTATGGACGTTGATAAAATCGATTAAATTCGTGAAAAAATTTTAAGGGTAGCCAGCACGTTTGTACGAATAGAACGTTGAAAAGAAAACATTTTCGAAATATTTGCCTGAATGTGCAAAAAGGTACAAAAAGAATCTTACCTTTCATGAACTAACTCTGAGGATAAAAATTGGAAAATTCAATGGATTGAATTTCCAGCAGCGAAACAGTTTAGTTTCTACATGGAAACTAAAATTGGGCCGTTTTTGAACGGAATGATGACGAGTAATGAACGGTGAGTGACCACGTGCAATATAGATGAACTTGCCCCAAATGTGGCCGAAGCGCGAATTGTCGCTTCGTAAAGTAATGCTTTGTTTTCGGTATGAACGAAAAGAGATTGTGAGTCGTGAGCTGCTGCAATATATACCACTCGTTGCTATGAATAGCGAATGCGGTTAAAGCGCGCATAAATGTGGTAAAATGTCGAGGATTGATCAACTGAAAAATATAGAAATCAAGCCTTTAAATTATCAGGTCTATCTTCATAGCTCAGAGGCCCATGCAAATTATCTGAATGAGTTTTCCAACCTGAAATCCGAGAAACTGCACGCTAACGGCATAATCGCTGTACAAGAAAAATGATAAAAAGTTTTTGATGGTTACAGTGGTTTACATTAAAAATATAAAAAGAATGTGCTTGATTTGATTGTTTTGTAAACAAATCGTTACGAAATTCTTCGTTAATCTTTTATAAAATAATTTGCCCGCAATATAATCCACTTACTATATATTTCTTTTTCTTTAATCACATCCTATAAGTCTATATCTGTATAATATTTTAGTCAACAATTTTGAACTAACTTTTGACATTCAGTTCTTTGTTCAATGTATTTGAATGTTATTTAATAATTTTCTAATTTCGATTACGGCAACAGGCCTCAAGTGCTTTCAAGAACATTCTTGATTACATGCAAACCTTATCATGAGTTAAAAGTGCTAATAGAGTCTAACGTAATCTAAACTAAATTAGGCCTGTAATGTGTAATCAACAAAATGATTCTAATTCTTTCATATCAATGTGTTACACCTATCGCTCTCGCTATCGCTGAAATGGCAATTTTTAACTGCCTTTGGAATCTCAAAAAAAAAAAAACAAAAAACAAAAAGTAAATAGAATAAAATCAAAAACACAAACTTATCTAATAATCTCAGGTTTTTTTTTTCTTTTTTATTTAAGAAGGAAACGAAAAAAAGTACGTTATGCTCTGCCGTTAACTAGACTTTTAGTTATTAACCGCATTTTGTAAAATTTGAAATTCGGATTCGATGTTTTTCATCAAATTATTGATTTGCTTCTTGGAATCCAAAACTTCAATGCTTTCAGTGTAAGCATTGTAACGTACTCCAAAGGGACGCGGTATAGTGTTAGCGAATTGCCTTTAAACAAAAAAAACACACACACATATGTATATATATATGTATATAAATAAAAATAGAATTAAAGCTCCTTTCAGTTCACTTACATAGTTTTTATTTTGGCGCTTTCAAAACTCTCCGCAACGTAATAGATCTTTTGGAATTCTGTAATCACATATTTGGTGGTACCAGTTATCTCTGGGTCGAATTCACGATGCTCGGGCTTGTCCGTGAGACAATATTCCAATTCACCGAACGAGGAAAGTAAGCCGGCGCCATAAGCTTTCAATTGGCCATCTTGGCGACACATGCCGTATTCAACGGTATACCAGTAAATCTAAAAGAACACATCATAGAATAAGTAAGAAAATTATATTCGGCTCTGCCAAAACGTTCTACATCTATTATCTTTATCTTAACAAAGAATATACAAATTTTTATTGTTACAGTTTATGGGTTACAGTAATGAGTAGTAAGCCCGTTTTTGTTTTTTTTTTTTTTTTTTTTTTGAAAACAAAGGTATTTTCAGTTTTCGTTGTATTGTGGGCAGATCCTTTTACCGATTTGCCCATTCTCAATGCTGATCTGCGTGCAAAAATTTCCCACACAGTTTTGCCAAATTTGAAATCGATATCTTCATTGTTGCCAATGACATTACTCAAACGGACAGATGGACATGCTCAAATCGGCTTATGATTTGATACTGACCAAGAATACACATATTTTATGGGCTTCCTTTTGAAGGTTGCAATGTTGTTTGTTTCACAAACTGAATATACCTCAAATCTTACGGGGTGAGGGATATAAACATTTCTGGAATTGAAATGTGAAAAGTCCTTTAACTTTGATCTTTAACTTACAGTAGCTAATTTCTCGATGTATTCTTCAGGGGCGCCAAGAGAAGCTAAGCCTATTTCCTGACTGAATTGAGCAAAATCTGGATCAGCAAATAAAGGTACATGACCTAATAATTCATGGCAAACATCCGGTTCGGGCGTATACATAGGCTTACTCGGATGTCTTATGTATTGAGTGGAATGGAATACTCGAAAAGCCAAGCCAGCCAAGAAATCGCGTGATGATAATAAGCCAGCTACCGGACGTAAAGTGAAACCAGTACAATCTGAAAAGAAGCAAAGCATAATTTTGTTTTTTTTTTTTTTATTTCTATTCTTTTCACATTTTCTGCAATTTTCTTTTAACAAACTATTAAGACAAACCTTTAAGGAATCTGGAAATGTCCTCCAATTGCGGTATGTTATCCTCACGAAAACCGCAATTGTCGACCAATAATGGAAAAACATGATTAAACTCTTTGCAAGCATTAGTTTTATACAGTTTAGTTAATTCCCTAAAAATGATACCCCAAGTTGCAGTTTCCTCTTTGGTGTATTCCACATGTGGTAAAGGTTGGCCGTGTTTATAGTTGTACGCAATATCAGCGAAATATTTTCTTTTGAAATTCAAATAGGAACAGAGCAATGAATAAATAATTCAAGTGAATGTCATTGTTATTGAAAAAATAAATAGATCACCTTCTCTTTCTGTAGACTGGATCCGTAAATCCGGGATGATCACTATCCAACTCGGCACCGTAACTTAATATCTGATTAGCAAATCGATCTAAATCGCGTATTCTTCGTGGAAACCAAGGAACGGCTGACAAATTATCTTTATAATCCCGTGATATCACGTTAAAGTAACTGCACTGATCACGTAATTCTTCGATGGCTTTACCCAAACCAATCGATTTACCATCGCATTCAACAAAGAATTCATAACCTGGAATACGTAGAGACGAACGGGACTCAATATGCACCAGATTAACGTTATGTTTTTTGAAAATTTTCAACATTTCCGCTAAAGCGCCGCTATCCTGCTCCTTTGTTGAAAACAGAAGACAAGTATTACGAGCTTCCTGAACCTCAACACCCTCCGCTATATAAGAGCCTTCCAAACGGGTCGGCTAGGAAAAATAAAAAATATGTCGTATATTATATGCGCATAAGAAAGAAAAATTTTGTAGACTCCCACTGATTGGCATTGGATTTGACGCCATATACACTTTGTAGAGTATTAGTGTAGTTTTCTTGCAACAAAATAAAAAAAAAAGTAAAATTTCTAGTCAGTGAGACAAAAAGCAACCCAAAATAGACTCTGGTTGTATAATTTTTATTCATTCAAAATGCCTGATTATCTCTCAATGCTCGTCAGATCAAGTTCAATATAAAAGGCGTCTAATCAAAATGTAGTTGTCTTTAATAAAGCTTTTTATTTCAAATAACAAAATTCTATGAGTAAAAAGTAAGAAAATTATATTCGGTCGTGACCGAATCATTAACACCGATCACCGTTGTTCTAAAAAAGAACAAAAAAAAGGAAAGGAACTACATTTTTATACTCTGGGCGTAGCTGACTTTTCTGCACGTTCTGAGAAACAAGCAAACAACACGGAAAGCAAAGTTGTTTACAGTTTTTGTTGGGTAGGTGTGTGGCCGTTGTAGGCGTATCCTTTGGCCAGTTTAAGTGTCATTTCCACTCTCTTTTGCAATCTCTTTAGGCGATGTCTGCATTTCTGTGAACATGACAATGTTTGCCACAGATACTACATAGTTGGGCAGATGCACAGATGGAAACATGGACAGATGGACAGGGTTTTTGAAGTTTCCTTCTGTTCGATGTAAAGGTATTAAAAACAAAAATGAAATTAGGACACACTATTAAATTGAATAGCCGTAGCCGATACAAAACATGTAAATTGTAGAGGTACTAGAGCATCGCCCATAGAATATGCGGTCCAGTTTTTTCAACATTTATTTATCTATTGCAATTCATGAGACATGGGCAATAAAAAAAGCTTTTTTTTCCTTTTGAAAAACAGAGGTGTTCTTGTTATATTTAGTACTGAAGGCGTGTCCTTCGACCACTTTGGCTAATTTTCAACAACAAGGTGCATGCAAAACGTTCCAATGTTTTTTCTATATTTGAAGCCGATAGCTTCATTTCTGCGGCCAGGAAAAGATGTACAATAGACGTTACGCAGACAGGCGTACAGCTCAACGGATCGGCGGACATGCTTAAATCGATTTCCAATTTATTGTTGATCAAGAATATATATGCTTTGTAAGGTCTCTGAAGCTTTCTGCTGGTCGCTGCAAATGTCTTAACAAAATGAATATAACATTCAGCCTTCGTTGATGGGTATAATAAGTGCGGTCCATGAAATGAACGATACGTACGATAAAGTAATCAATACTTAAACACATTTTAATGCGTAGATAGTTGACATTAATCAAAGATATGTTTTGCATTGCAGACGCAAACTGCATTCTTATCTTTCCAAACTACACGGATAGCAATTGTTATATCATATATAATATGCAACCGTTGGGATTGATATAGATACAGTGTCAACTTGATAAACATCAAGTATCCCGATTCGACATTTCTCTTCTTTTGCATAATTCTGATGAAAAGTAAACAAAGAGAGCCACTAGTCAGTCAACTGAAACCCATTCATAAAGTCTTACGGAATTTATCGGTGTAATAAATAAACAAATCTTTCTTGATCTTTCTGGATCTTTTGTGGACTGAATCTCTAATAGACCAAGTCATTTTTAATTGCAAATTTAGACAGTCGTGACATCACCTTAAAAAACATTCTGCAAATCTATAAAAAGAACGCATATACTACAGTCGCACAGAGATCTGATAATACTTGGCATGGCCAATTTTATGTAATTGTAGACAGCAATGCGTCTAAACGTGACGCAATAACCTAAAGGTAACAATTGTTCGCATAAGAGCCGAACAGATGGGATGTTCTTAATCAATTCGTGTTACATACATTATCACGATCGACAACGAATGCGAAGTCTAATTGTTCTTAATGTAAGGAAGAAAATCGGTTGCATTTGCAATGCACTTATTTACAAGAAAAAAAAAAAAAAAAAAAAAACTATTCGCAAACTCGCAACAAGATAAGCGTTGTGCAGACGGAAAGGAAAAACCTGTATCGGAAGCGACCTAAAAATTTCGTTGCGGATGTTTTTCACATCTTCGATAGTGTATGCTCTACTCAGCCAGTCATATGTCAAATATATGTCGTTTGTGACGGTACCGACTTCAATGAACGTTCGATATTTAACGGCTATACGGATCAATCACAACTGGCCAGTCAAATTTCATGGCCTTTCGCTATTTTTATACCCACCACCAAGGGATCGATTTATATTCATTTTGCTAACACTTTTCCAACTTCCAGCAATAAGCTTCAAAAATTCTATAAAGTATAGCTATTCTTTATCAGTATTAAACTGTGAAACAATGTAAGCATATTCGTTTGTCCATCTGTCCATCGACATATCTATCGATGATAAGCAAGATAATTAAGATATCGGTTTCACCAACTTTGAAGATTCTTTAACATGGGGGAATTTTGAAAATGGTCCATATCGTCTATAGTGCAGCGTTAACTGAAAGCAACTCTGTTTTTAATAGCAAGAAAACTCGGACTTTTTTCTAATAAACTATATTCGATTCATCGATTAGAATTTTAATGTAATTTCGTAGATGATGCTATAGCAGCTCTAGAAAAATAGAAAAATACAGCCACTCCCATTCAATATTATAGAGTATCGGATAAATTCTTTTTTTACAGAAGGATTTATGTGATTTCTTTCCTTTCATTCCGCATTGTTGAAGTTACCCAACTATTGCTAACTGGTCGTTTATACTCGTAGCATGCGTCCATTGTCTAGCTTGGCTTGTTTTAAGATACAGCTTCAGGTTTTTGATCAAATCTTTTCGATGTGACATGTTTTGGACGTGACAAACTTTTTAACGAAATTGTGCTGCTGTTCTTAAGTAAATGTTTTTTTTTTTTTTTTTTTTTTCATTAGCTAAAGTTCCTATAAATCAATTTATAAATATTTAATAAATTAATAATAAGAGGCTTTTGCATTATTCGACATAATCTTAGCTTTTTTCACGCGCTTGTTACACGCGCATTCGTAATCGATTTTGAAATTTAATCAATAGAATTCTGCCGTCAGACGATTCTCGTTCAAAATATTAATAATTATTGTTAGCGCATTCAATAAGAGCGGATAAGACAAAAAATTGGAAAAGTTTTTTGAAATTCAAACTTAACGTTTGTTATCAAGATGTAACCGAACTCAAATCTATATATATTTTTATTTAAGTTTTAAGAAATAATAATTTCATTACTGCATTGATAGCAAATAAAAAAGATTGCATTGTTGTGCGCGAAAGTGTTTTTATGTAATTTTAAATTAAATAAATATCAATTCACTTCACTTAGACGCAATTATTTTCGCTTTTAATCAAGAAATTGTAAAAAAAATTTGGACAGGAGCATATACGCATACGTATATTATTGAATAAAAATCACTGAATGAAAAATCAAATTTCCATTTGATTTCAGCAAATTTTTCATCACCTACGAACCTTATCAAAGGACACTCGTCGTTGATTCATTATTTTTTTTTTTTTCTTGAAATAAAATATAAAAAGAAATCTATATCGTTTTGAAAACTTCAATAAATGCACTGAATCACCGACTAAAACTGAAACTGGTAGCCGTCTTGGCTCGCGTTTAAATAGATCAGTCAATATTCAGTTTTAAAACGGAATCTGTGTGCACAATACAGAGAGAGATTGCAGTCATTATTCGACTCTAGAAACTACAATTGATAATAATATGCTGTTTTCCTTTTTTGTATTTTTGTATTTTTTTCTTGATTCACATTTATTTGTAATTTCTACTGCGGGGTTATCGGTTCAACAATTTTTTTAGATAATAATTTTATAGCGTTGCCTAGTCTATGTCTAAACGGGAATTAATATTAAAATTTTCATTTTAATTTGTATGTAATTGTAGTGCATGTGCTTGGCTTTTTACTTCGTTGTTATTAAATTTTTTTTTTTTTTTTTATTTTGTTATGATTTTTCCTACTCTTCGTACATTCAGTTGCAATCTTGTAACAAGAGCAAAAATTCTGACGTAAAAATGAATTCATCAACATCAGCTAAATTGCATTTAAGGAAAAACGTGTTTTTTAAAGTTTTTATTTTTTGCTTTTTACTTTAGTATTATGATCTGTGTCTAAGCTGTAGGGTAACAGTTACTGCTAATGCTACTGCGAACAATACTAAACGACATAAATCGATCATTGCAATGGTCTTTTTTTTTTTTTTTTTTTCTTTTTTCTGTTTTATTAATTATCAGCAATTAAAAAGTTCAATAAACTCTCAAAGCATTAAGAATAAGAAAAAATCAAATGGAAAAAAATCTATTTGAGCTTTAAGACGCTTCCAATGTACCCGATAGATTGTTCAATAAATAGCTAAGATTCTATGCTTCCATGCAATAAATGACGATTAAAAGGTAAGATGATAAATGTTGGAAATTAGTAAATGAATTCTCCGAAGGCGTTTAGGAAACCATTCAAATTTTGTTATTAAAATTCATATTCGCTTATTTCACGTGCGAGGTTTCACGCAAAGTTGCCCTAATCTGTTAAAGAATTTTTAAAAAGTTAGTATTAATATGACAACCTCACAATGCTCCGGGTATCCGATATTAAGAGAAATACACAAAATTGGACAGAATATATTGTCCCTATATAGTTAAGAGTTTTCATAATAGCCGAACCCGGACTTATCCTTTACACGTTATACATTATGCTTTAGGTCCCCTATTATTTATTACATAAATTAAAAACGTCGATCACTTGGAAATTTAATTTCTACAAGTTATAGACGAATCAGTTTGTATATATACAGCATGTACGGTTGTCGCAAAAAGTCTTGCAAATTAGTACAAACGATACGACAACTTTATGATATTGTTTTGCGTATATCTAATCGAAGCAAAACGTAGTTCACAGCTTTGACGCTTGATTCAAGGATACCGAGTTTTATTAAGTTGATTATTCTATCTATGATTTTGAGCAACACACATACATTTATTCTATCTTTCTTTTGTCCTTTTTTAATATTATTGGGCTCTTTATTATTATGTTTTTTTTTTTTTTTTTTTTTTTTTTTTTTTGTATTTCATTTTGCCTTTCAGATTACACGACCAACATTTTTACATAATCGAAGTAAGAGTTTTTTAAGTTCTTGTAAACGGGCGCTAAGAAGTTTTTTAAAAGTTAAGTTTAATGGTAACTAACCAGTAAATCTAGTACAGTTGACTTTTATTTAAAAAAAAATAATTTTTTATAATAAAAATTTATTTGCAATGCTTCAGATTTTCTTTAAAAATTTCTCGAAAATGAATTTTTTTTTGTTTGTAAGACTGAAAGATAAAATCGAATCGATTGAGCGTTTGTTTTTCAAGAAAATATTTTCATTTCAAGTAAGAAAATTATATTCAGTCACGACCGAATCTTTTATGCCCTTCACCGTTATTGTAAAAAAGACTACGAACCAAAAAAAGAACTAATATTTCATATTCTATAGTATCGAGTGGGGTGCAGCTGACTGAGAGCAGTTGAGAGAGAGAAAAATTATTAATATTTTTGATTGATCAGATATTACATAATTGAACAACCGAACAGGGAGACATGCTTACGTTCTTATCGGATTTGGGACTGGCCCAGAATTTATATGCTTTGTGGAGTTTTTAAGGTTTGCTTCCGCGCGTTATAAAGCTATTGAAAAAAAACCCAAATTTTGATACACAACAATATTGGGTAGGCGTGGTCAATTTCGGCTATATCTGTACAGGTACTGCAGCATCGATCATAGAATACACGTTCAAGTTTTCGTAGATGTATCTGTTTCAAATTATGAGTTTGAAAAACAGAGGTGCCCGCCTCAACATGGTACAGTAGCCGTGTCTATCGGCCGATTTGGCCGACTTCATATTTTAAACTGCGTGGAAAAACTACCAATGTTTCTGCTAATTTTGGACTCATTAGCTTGACTTTTGCAGCCAAAAGAATATTTACATCAGACATTTGCACACACGAACAGACAGACATGCTTAAATCGATTCACAATTTAATGCTAATCAAGAACATATGCACTTTATACGCTGTAAGACTTACATCTGGATGTTGCAAACGTTTTGAGAAAATGAATGAAGTCGTCAGCCTTTGATGATGCGTATAAAAAACATGCAGACCAAGCCCAATACAAGTTTTTTTTTTTCGGTTTTAAATCATTTTTGTGTATATATATTGTAAATGCGTATTATATATGTTACTTATATGTTATATGAATCAGAGATTGCTCTCTCTCTCTCTCTCTCTCTCTCTCTATCTATCTATCTAATGGAAATTAATAAAATTCTCAACATTTCAGTTTCCTCTAATACGGCCCAAGCAAGATTTAAGTTTTGACATTTTTACTCGAATCTGAGCGAATGTGTTATACGTTCGAAAGAAGTTGAGGTAGGTCCAATGTTTTTTATGTGTTGATTAACTATGTTGACTTTGACTTTATACGTTTTAATTTTTTGAATTTGGCAAAGAGGGGAATCACTGTAAATTTTTTCAGAATTTTTGTTCTTTTATTGAGTTAGTATATGCTTTGAGGACTTTTGCTCAAGCGGTGCAAAATGAGCGCCTGCGTCAGAGGAATTCCCGCTTATCAGTTGATTTTTCAAGGCTCCAATACACAACATTTTTTTTTCGAAACTTTTATAAGGCACAAAATCAAACATCCCTTCATCTGTCCGTCTGCGCGACTGTGTAGTACGTACGGTGAACTTTTCAAAGAACACGCCTACAATGAAGGAAAACTGTGAACACCTTTGCTTTGCTTTGTGTTTTTTTTTTTGCTTCTTTCTGAAAATAGAAACAAGAAGTCGCGCATAGAGTATGAAAATTTAGTTATTTTCCTTTTTTTTTTGGTATCTTTTAGAACAACGGTGATGGGTATAAAAATTCGATCACGAACGAATATAGTGTTTTTACTCGTTCCTATTGTTTATTCTTACGAATGTGATTTATTATCACATAAAGCAGATAATATTGCATTCGAAACATCGCTGACGTAGATCTATTATTGGGGTTTAAGTTGTTTGACTTACACTGAGAGATTTTTATAATTGGTTTTCGACTAACAACATTCAAATGAGATTACCTGTCACAAGTTATTTGATCGATCACTTGACTTTGGATTTAGAATCGATTGATAAGATAAAATAATTCAACAAGTGTTTCATAAAAAACCAGACAACTAATTGGAATGTTAATCAATTTTATTACTTTAATATCTCAACGAGAATTCAACAGCTTTCCTTCCGAAAGTTATGATCGATAATTTCAGAATATCTATCTGATCAAATACAGAAAGCACAAAAGAAAAATTGGGAAAAAAATTTCTTTATTTCTCGACATAAAACACTTTTCACTCAAAGCTCTATCTATCGTGTTTATAGTGAGTGACTATCGAGTTCTTCAGAACAGCCTGCAAGCGCAGATTCCACCTTGAAATTATAGGCGAATGAATCTCGTATCACCATGTCGGATTTTCACTATCGAAAAAATAAAATAATGCGATGGAAAACTTCAGCTGATAATCTCCATAATGAATGTGTAAAATGAAGCCTTGCCTTAATAGCTCGTAAGGCATCAAATATTCAATAATGTAGTGTCTTCCAACTTCATTAATTTGGGTACTTCT
Source organism: Glossina morsitans morsitans (assembly GCA_001077435.1). Classification (NCBI taxonomy): domain Eukaryota; kingdom Metazoa; phylum Arthropoda; class Insecta; order Diptera; family Glossinidae; genus Glossina; species Glossina morsitans. The sequence goes on along the minus strand of CCAG010007373.1, from coordinate 112,206 downwards.
AGGTTCACACTTGTGACTTATATGATTTTGAATTAAAGACATAAATAATGGCTTTTTTGTTTATTACTCACAAGCTACAATAGTCTACAAAAACCTACAAGTATTTAAACATTATATTCTATGGGCAATGCTGTAGCGCCTGTATAAAAATGGAGAAAATTGATCGCGCCTACCCAATGTTATAGTCTATCAAATTTTATCACTGTCAAATTTGAGATGTATTTAAGCATGTCCGTCTATCTGTATGTCCACCTGTCCGTCTGCCCAATTGTGTAGTGTCTGGGGTGAACAGTCTCTCGTTAGCGAAAATGAAGATATCGCCTACAAATTTGTAAAAGTATCTGAAAGTGTTCTAAATTTTTCAAAGGACACGCCTACAACACCGACACGCCTATGCGACAAAAACTTTTAATTTGAATATAGAAAAAGATCAGTCGCACCCACTCCATATTATAGAGCATGAAAATTTAGATTGTTTTGTCTTTCTTAGGGTAACGGGGACGGACATAAATGTTTCGATCACGATCGAATCTAATTTTCTTACTTCTTTAATTTCATATTCTCTCCTTCCTTTTTTATAACGCTGAATAAGTAATGGTAGAAAATCTAACAAAACTTCGAATTAAAGAACAGTTCTTTGTTCGTTAAGATGTAACGGTTACTTAACGGTACACCTTGCATTGAACCAATCAGCGAATTTTATAATTAAAAGCTTCCCACCGTCTCAGATGCTTGGTAAGATGTACGTACATGTTAGATTCTTTCGTCAGTTAATAGCAACCTATTTTTATTTTATTTCGATTTATTTACATAATAATAATACTTTTAAAGGGAACTACTTAAATGATAAAGAATTAGATAGTTTTCGCTCGAATCGTATTAGGTTCTATGGAATTTGTATGGCTTCTAATTTCGGATTATTAATATCAGCTGAGTCCACTTCACGTCGAAACACAACTCTATAGAAGCTGGCAGCAAATATACCGGCCATAATTGGGGATAGCCAATAAATCCAATGGTGATCATAAGAATTATGCCATACAGCCGGGGCAAAAGAACGTGCCGGATTCATACTAGCACCGGTAAGAGGCCCCTGAGTACACAAAAATCAAAAACAAAAAGGGTAGAAAATTAAATCTTTTAATAAAAAAAAAAAAAAAAAAAAATAAAAAAAGTTTTCATACACTGGGTTAGAATCTTTTCATACCCATCACCAGCGATTATAAAAGAAAAAAATTTAAAAAATATAATTCTCAAAAAGGATATGACTGACTCACTTCCATTCATTCGCAATAATACTTTCAACGTTTTTTATATAGCAACCGAGCCAATTAGGTATGTAAGTAAATTTCGATTCGATCCCTTCACATCTTTGTTTTTTTTTTTTTTTGGAAAAACCAACTGTCAAAAAAATCGCATTTTCTTAAAAAGTAAGTCGTCATTTCAAGTGACTAAAGGTAAGTAGTTACTAACATTGTATGTTTACTCACAATTTCGCAATTGCTGGCGTTCTTTCAATCAATAAACAAGCGAAATATTCCGTCGAGTTGAGGACATATTCAGTTTCATTAGGCTCGGAAGCTTAGCTCTGTTCGTTATATATTGATTCTTAAAATTTTGCATAGACTCTAGTAATGGGTATAAAAGAAAAACTATTTATGTTTGCATATTGTATGTACCGCTGCCAAAGCCAAAGCTGATATTGTTAAACCAATTCGTATAGCGGCAGAATCTTGCATACGGACATTGCGTGGATCCCAAACGCCGCATGTTACCCAAACCAAGGCTACGGTTGTACAAAATTCAATACCTATAGCTTGCCAAATTGTTATATCTACACGTAACGTTGTCATGCACAAATTCGGCGTACACAGGGAGCTGGGTAAGAGCAAATGCAACAGAGCATAACCACAATAAGCGCCTGTAAATTGTGCCAATATATATAGCGAAGCAGCAAAAGCCGATAACATATTATATATCCAAGCGGCAATAGTAATAACAGGATTTAGATGAGCACCAGAACAACAGCCAAAGCATTGGACTACGATTAGCACAACTAAACCAAAATTGAAAGCTGATAGCCATTGGTTATATTTGTTAACTTCATAATATACACAGCCCATGCAACCGAAAAATAATAACATACCGGTACCAAAAAATTCGCTCAGGAAACAGCAGATGTGTTCGCGCACAATAATCCCATTTTCAAATGGTCTAAAAAAAAAACATATACAAATCAACTTAGACACGCATGTAATGAGAAATATGTACAAAAAACATACTCACTCACCTGGTTAATAACAGGAAATTCTTCATATACTTTTTTTATGCGTTTTTACAATTTTTATTTATTTAATATGTTCAGTTTCACAACGACTATCACCGCTCAGGTAGATGCGAGCTAAGCGCTCTTCGATTTATTTGAAAGTATCGTTCAATTTGCTCTCTCGCAAAGTTGGTAACCTACTAAACGGTTAACTACTGTTAAGCACCTACAATACCCGCATTATCGCATTTACAAGTTACGGCAACTGTTTATTTTAGTTTATTCGCGAGAGAAGTAACAAAAAAAAAAGAAGAAAAACATGCATTAAATGTAATATTTATAAGATAACTTTAGTTTTCATTAATAAGATTTCATGTGAACATGAACATGTGTTCTTAGACCGATCGATTAAGATTGTGTCTTCAAGTTTATATTAAAGGGAAACGCTGGTACCATGATAACTAACATTACTACAATAACACTAATGCGTTAAAATAGTTTTCTTTGAAATGATATGGTTAACGGAATTTATCGTATGTCAAACAATAAGTTATTGATGTTCATGTTTAGTCCATGCATGCTGTTTAGTTCAAAATCGATTCAAAAATTTTGATTGTTTTGCAGAAAATGACGGGTTTATTGAAATTACCTCTAAATATATTCAAAAATAAAATATTTTAACCAGATATCTGAATAATCATTCTGATTGTCATTATTAATTAGTTACAAAAAGTGTACTCCTATTCTCTTGCGGTTCCGCAGTGGTTTGTCTATGTCCATCTGCTTGTTCAAAGCTCAAAATCTAATCTATTTGAAGAAGAATGCAAAATAAATTTTATAAAACTTACTCTTGCAATCGCGTTAAAGCGAATCTTCGAGAGTTACGTGGATTGGCATGGAAAGCCATGTAAAGCGAAACAAACACATCAACCGGCCCGCAAGATTATACCTTCTGTATACTTTGGTATACTCGTGGCATTCTATTAATTCACTACCTTAAAAAAGGAAGAACGAACGATAACAAATGTTATATAACGTGTCACAACCCTTACGTAAAATTTGAATTTACCGTCATTTGTGCGGTAAAGTATTGCCAACTCCAAAAAAAAACAACCAGTTTGACAGCTCATTGTATTAGGCCCAGTAATCGCCCACGAGCGAGTTGAACAATATTTCAAAAATAATGAAAGTTTCGCGACCACAGTTCGCGAAATGCGTGCAAAATATGGCCGGAATGTTGATTTAACTGCAAAGCAAAATCATCCTAAATGCTAAGGATCATTTTCACCTTGATGGCTTCGTTAATCGTCAATATTGCCGCATTTGGGACTCAGAGAACGCACATGTTATTATCGAAAGAGAAATACAATCACAACGTGTCACTGTTTGGTGCGGATTTTAGACTGGAGGCATCAAATAAAATAGAAAAAAGTACGTATATGCTAGTAAAGCTGTCGACGACATGCGCCTGATATGCTATTCGACACATAACTCTATCCTATACGCATTATGATTGAATAAAAAAAAGTTCAATTAAAATAAAAGAAAAACTCTGTTTTCTATTTAATTCAAATCTAGTGTAAATTTTGGGAGATCCTTTATATAGCTATACATATTCAACTATACATATTTAACTGCACGTATTTAACTAAATATATTCATATATCTTCACAAACATATATTATAACATTGTAAAATGATGCACAACCGTCTCGAGCACTACACATCGCAACCATTAAATCGTTAGACAAAATTTCCAATAAAGGGAAACGATCACGCAATATAACGGAACACCTGAACGCAGAGAGAGTGCCCACGATAATAGAAACATATGATGAAGTATATGCAGTACAGAGTATCGCGTCTACTTCCGCGGACAATCGCTAACTAGATTAATGATAAGTAGAATAATTAAACGGATCATAAGGTAAAATAGATCATGAGGAAGATAAATTGTTAATAAACGTCATCCAAACGCTAAACAAGTGTTTCGTTTAGTTAACTTAGTGATCTGATATAATTCATATACTAGGGCAATGATAGGGCAATAGGGTTCAGAAAGAATAAACATTAACTATATGCTTCATGAGAGAAGATCTAAACCAAATATAGTGATGGGAATTTAAACCTAAATTTTAGCTCCGCTTTTAGTAACTCCATATTAATGAATAAAAGCCAAATCTTGCAAAAACAAAAAAAAAAAATGATTTTTTTTTGCTTATTACCGAGACTTATTGACCGATATATTATATATCCTATATATGTTTATTTTTTAACGTTATACAACATTATAGGCGGAAAGATAAAAAGATGGAAAGAGAAAAAATTGATAGACACCCACGCCTCGATAGTAAGTGTAACTAGCAAAATATATTTTACAGTTTGTCAGTCGGTCAATTGAGGCTACTTTTGCAATGAATTTGCAAATGACTCTTCCAAATGTAACGTTACCAAAGTATACCCTATCAACTGGAAACATATATAGACCAAGCTTAAGGCTTTCATTTCAACTTGGTCAGCTTTCAACTTTCTGTTCGAAATGTTCGAACAAACAAACATGACATTCAATTCTTCATTCATATGTAAATAGAACATTCCGGTATTTTTATTATTTTGTTGAGTTATTGACAAATACGTTTAAAATGTAATTCTTATATCGCATATCGTATATAAATGTATGTTCACTTTAACTTACACTAAATAATACTAAATATGCATGTAGATATGTGTATAGTTTATTTTACTCAGAAACGATGAAATATGCCATATACGAATGCAAATTTAATTAAAAATTAAAACTCTCCTGTAATTATTTTAAATTAATTATAATTTTTTCCCATTTTCATTTAGTATTTCGTCATTTACAAAAGAGATTCACTTTTTCACTTTGAATTTCCTTTATTCGTTTGCATATGAGATTTTTACAGCGACACAACAAACTCTCAATTTCATATTTAAATGAGATATTTCCATATATGGGTTTTTATCCGCTGTGATATATTTCAGATAAAATATATATATATATATATATAATTGAGAAAATTCTATAAATTTTCGTTTGTGTGGTCGATGCACGTATCACATTTTCCCCGGAATCGTTTGAAATGAACTCGATGATTTCAACCGGATAAATATTAAGTAAAAAGGTATGAATTGAAATTCAATTAAATATTCGAAGGAAGCGAAGAAGAGTTCAAGACACACAGCAAAAAACTATAGCGATCGCAAACTTTTCATTCACAAATTAAACCCATGCGACTTAACACAGCACAGACGTAATGCTCCCTCGTAAATTTTAGAGAGCAAAAGAAACTTCAATCGTTATTAGCTCAACTTTTTTTTGCATATGCAAAATAAATACAACAAATATGTAATACGGAGAAATGTTATGTTGGCCTTGGGGCATATCTTCAACATTGACATTTTGTTGACGGTGCATATATTAGTGAGCCGAACGAGAACTTTTTCATTCTACATTTACAGACGATTCTGAAAATATTTCAGTCAAAAATATACATTCTAGACCGTACCTGACAGTTGAAGAGATACTGAAACTTTCGGTGTTTTTAGGTGTGGTTTAGTTTTTCATTTTGAGTAGGTAGCATTAGAATCCAGAATCAAACATATATTCTTAAATTTAATTTTCGGATTTGGTTCACAACTATGTTACGAAGGTTTAGCTTAATATCTTTACGCATATGAGTTATTTTAATATTACAAACGCAATGAGATAATTAATATACTGTTATCGTCATACTTTGTTAGTTAGCCTAAAATTTAAGTGAACACGAAGCGTAAATTTCAATTACATTAACAAAATTAACATGACAGTCACGCAATTTTGGTGAACTTAAATAAAACACTTTATAAGTATCGACACGTAAAATAATTTATAATAATTTTTATAAATTGAAATTGCATAAAAACAAAATTTTTTGTTTTGAGTTAAACAATAATTCCCGATATAATATTACGCTTCCTCGCAAATCATTAGAATATTCGAACACTCCCCCTAAAGCCCTTTCATTTCCTCGTTCATCTAAAATGTCTGACTCAATTGATGTGACGTACTTAGTAGAATCCTATTAGCCTGTAGAGTATCGAAAGAGGTATTTGTTAAAATTGTAAATAGTTTTTGCCGTTTGCTTCACTAATCTTTGCACCTTATACTACTTGAATAAAGTATATTAAATTTGCACGGATTTAATGTGAGCGGAGGTAACGATAGCTTTCGAATCATTTTTTGAATCGATTGAAACTTGTCTGGCCGTCTGTCCATATAACGTTGTATTTTAAATATTCATAAAATGAAAAAAAATTGCAATTTTAAAATACTTCGCCAAAAATCGCTGGATAAGAGAGTTTCGACATTATAATTGAATGGAATTGGGCAAACTTTTTGAGTCTCCTCTTCCATATAACTGTTCCAACAAAAATTGAATCTTCGCATGATAAAAAACTCTAGTTTTCAGTATTTCATGGTGAAAATTGATCTAAAGTAATAGTTTGATATAGAAATAAATTTGGACCATGTAGATCTATTTTTTGAATCCCGCCCTATAGAACAGTTCGAATGAAAAATAACCCTTTACATGACATAAATATACGATTTTTGATATTTTCATTTGTATCTAAGCATAATTTGACATAAAGCTTAACTAGATCCTATTTGAACTATATGGGTCGACTTTTTTAACCCCATTTCACGTGTGAATGGTCATTAATGGTAAGCCGTCTGAGAAGCAGATTCAATTTTTTATGATAAAAATCGATTCATAAAAGTGACTTAAGGTGAAACTTAACTATACCGAATTTGGATGAAGTAGACTTCTATTTTGGACGCCAATACACATGAAGATTCTTATGCTAAATAAAGCCTTATATGTCACAAATGTCCGACTTTTGATGTTTTATCGTGAAAAGCTTTGCATAGGAGTAATCTGACGTAAGATTTACCTAAGCCCTATTTGAACTGCATGGGCCTATTTTTTTAATCCCACACCATCCATGTACGGGTTGTTATTAATGGTAAGCTGTTTAGCAAACAAATTTAACTATGCATTTTTTTATAATGAAAATTGGTTTGTAATAGCGGTCCAACATAAAAATTAGCTATAGGAAATGTTGATACCATAAATTTTATTTTTTGACCTCACGAAAAATAATAAAATCTTTTTTCTATAAATTAAATTTATTATATTCAATGTCAGTTCACGTTCTGAACATCATCCAATACAAGAGGTTTCATGAAAAATATGCCTTTACTTAAAATAACGTATGGCGTTTGTTGTATTATCACGAAAACGATTGAATAACTTATGCCAGCTGCAGTGGCGTAGATTATTTAGTAGTCGTAGTCGGCCTTGCCCAATTACAATATTCTCAGTTGTTTTAAGAAGATTTTCTCAACAAAAATTTTGGTCAGAAATATGTTAAGTTTATAATAAAAGGATTTTATTTTCATGTTAGAACAACAGCTTAACACTACTACTGAACATAATATTTCATTAGAAACGTTTGTTTTATCTTTTTTTTTTTTGTTCTTTTTTCTTTCGCTTTATGGATTAATGCGTTCTAAAGAGTGCGTGGTTCATAGCGTTAATCCAGAAGGCAATGCAAATAAAATTTTTGGTTACTGATACCCATAGAGAAGAATGGTCGGCTAAAATAGTAAAACAGTTAAAATGATTCAAAAAGTTGATTTTTAACGCCATTAAATCAATAGCGAAGACCGAGAAAAGCCGACACTATAAAAAAAACCGCCGTTTCCCATGCCAAGACGAGGCCCCTTTAACTCCTGTTAGAATTATATTTTATTCTACTTATCTTTACATCATTTTTAATAAATCTTTTCATCAATATTGGAAATGCTGTGGAAAAGACAACACACGTTTTTCAATGTTCATATGATGAAAAAGCACAAAAAAGCTCTCTGGATATATACTAAGTAGATGTGTTCGTTGTAAAGTGTATATGAAAGAGTTCTACAAATCGACAATTCATAAACAAAATTAACAAGGAATTTCCTTTTTCCTTCATGCGATGAAATCAATCAGAAGAAGTGGTAGAGGCCGCAGTGAATAGTGGATAACAGGCATTAACAGTCAGACATTTCAAAAGTTACAAATAAAAATTTAATCTTCTATGCACAATAAAGACACAAAAGTTCCAAAAAAGACTATAAACAATCATTTTTCGTCGGAGAATATCAAAGTTCTGTAATGGTAGCGCAGTAAACTAGAGAAGCAGGAGTCAATGAACGTGCACGATTCTTGCTGGTACCGGTAAGTGGACTCTAAATTAAAATTGTGATTAGTATCAACACTGAAACGGCTAAATCGATTGCAAAAGGCCGTTATAAGGCTTTACTTGATGCGACACATTAATGAAAACGAAAGCCCGAGTAATGCAAAATGCCATTCTAAACGCTTAGCCTACGAGGCGAAAACGATGGATACGGATTGATGCACATACCAAGCGGAAACAGCTTCGCTGTTAACTATAGTTATTTAAGATAAAAAAAACTCACTGCACCAAATTTGGACCGCTCATGCCCAGTTTTGGATCCTACCCTATGTGAGGATTTAAACGAAAATTTTTGTTTTCTAAATCAGAAAATTTTAAATTTTCATATATTATGATGAAAAGTGATCCATAACAGTAATTTGGTATAAAAATTACCTACGATGAATGTTGAATACGAACACAATTTTTGAATGTCTTGGGCACAACCATTCTCACGGCAGTCTTCATTTGCAAAGAGATGTAATTTTTAATAGACAGTCGCATAATAGTATATTCCTATAAAAACAAACGTATAATTTTTGTCTACTATGTCAAAAATAATAATTGTGTTAGACAAGATGGTGTAAGGCATTTAATTATAATTAGAGTCGACCTAGCCCGACTATAATGTTTTCACTTCTTTACTATATATAGAGAAGATATATATTTAGAATATATTTATTATATATTGCGAATGCTTTTGCTATGAATTTAATTTCATATGAATTGATAAATGTATGGATGAATGCTTTTCACTATAGGACAATGAATAAAACGATTGAAGAAATTAAAAGAAAGATTTCATTCGGAATAAAGATTAAACTGTCAACTAAATGTCTGCGCAATTTGGTCAAATGTATAAAAGTTCCATAACTATGCTTTAGTATAGACTCGAACCACTTCAACAACATTAGTAACATGTAGTCGAAGAAAAAGAAAATATTCTGCAACGTCAACGAATACATGAAACGATTAAGTTATTTCATATTCAATACACAAACCGAAACGATTGCAGTTTTATATATGCTTTCAATAAATCCTTTAGATACTTTTACTTAAGCATTTCTCTTTTAATTATCGCTCAATTATATATTGAAATATAGTTTTTAAATAACTTTTTTCATTTTCTGGCTATCAAGCCACTCTGTATGTAAATCTCTTGCACACTTATTTTGAATTTATTCTATCTAATCTCTTGCGAATTCTTTGCACTTTTGCATAATAAGATAAGAGTCTACTAACCTTGCCATGCTGTTTGCAAAACTCATTTGCTTTAAAATTTTCGCAGTCGAAAACGCGACCACAGGCACCATATGTTCCTAAGTATATGTGAAACAACGTCAAGAAATTAGTTTGGCTCGGAATTTTTCGTTCAAATGGTCAATGGACCCCGTCGCAGCCGAGGCGGTAATGCATATTTTTTGAAATTTCTTTGTTAAACATAATTTTATTTTTCTTCACGCATTGGAGAAGAAGGCCTAACAAACATAGAGATAAAATTTTATCCGTATCTTATGAAATTATAATACGATATAGCCAAGATTCTTTCTTGAAAATAAATACAGTCACATTTATTCTATCTCACAGTTAGTTCATATTTTATTTTTTTTTTTTACATTTATTTTCTTATCACATTTGAATAATAAAACATATCATTGGAGGCGGTAAACATACTTATGAAGACATTGGAAAAGATGAGCAGACCTGTAGTTTGTTTTAAAATTCGTGAAATTAGATTAATTATATTCATCATAGTGCGGGGCAATGTCGATGCATATATACAATAATTTAATATTACCTTTTAGTTATATAGAATTGCATACAATCACAAAACATTTCAGAAACTTTTGTGTCTCAACAGTTCGCCAAAGTTATGTAATTAACTTATCATACTTCTTTAATTTTTCGATTCTCTCTATCGCCTTAATAGATATCAAATTATTAAAATTTGTTTCTTTTTTGCACCCTACACCACTTGGAGTACAAAAGCGCAAGAAGGAAGATCCATCTTCAATTATAGCGATCGATTTAGAATCACTTTCTATTGTGATTTAAGCGTGTCCGTTCGTCTTGCTTTCTTATGTTCAGCCTACAAGTCAAATTTGATACACTGACATGTTTTCGTCTAAGGACGCTGACTATTGGAAATAGTTTAGATAAGACCTTTTTATCGACCATTTCCTATATAACGCCTTATTTTGAAACACCTTTATGTGAATGACAGTAGGATGGTTTAGCCTATTTTATAATGTGCCGTGGGCGACTATAGTGTTATGGTTTATCGAAATTTCTTATGTCATTTCGTATCCGTTTCTCATATGGAAGACAAATTAAAGATTTATTTTTAATTTATTTACTCAAATCTGTATAGAATTCGACTACAATATGGCAATAAAGTTGAATTAAGTAATTTAAAACTATAGGCTTCGCTATCGCGTTATAACTTAAGATTAAATAAAAAAAAGGATGAAAATTCAAACAAATAAATACGTAACATAAATGAATAAACAAGAATAAGAAAAATGAAAAAGAGAGAAAAAAGATAAAGAGAAGACATCCATCAAGTTAAGAATGTGTCATTGAACCGAGGCAAAAGCATATGCAATGCTTGTGAAGGCGTTCTTAATTAGTCGGACTCCAGTTAATTATTATTCCAAACGCATCTCTACTATATACCCCAGGTAAACGTACGCATTCGTAAGCAAATATATGAAAAAAAGATATTTATACCTCCCACCCGATAGCCATCAAATACAGAATGCAAAAAACTAAATACAAAAAAAAAATTTATACTGAAAAGTAATGATTTTTTTATTATCCATACTTTTTTAAAAAATTGTATAAAATTGTTAAAAAAAAAAATCCTAGCTTTTTGAAGTTATATTTTACTTATATCCATAAGAATGACGAACCTTTGCTAAAGAATGTCTTTTCACAAATTGACGGAACGAATTGTGACGAACGTTTTTCAAAATGCAATTAGCCGGCAATTCGACCTGTAAAGAAAAGATGAAAAAAAAAAAACCAAACACAAGAATTCGATAAATTGATAAAACTCAAATTTCTATGCAATTAATTACAAATTATAGTCAAGACAAAAACCCATTTGAAAGCATTAATATTTGATCAAAGGAGATTTCAAAAAAATTAACGAATTTCGATTTTCTTTTTTAAACCTCCTATCGAAGAATATCCCGATAATATATATTAGAGGATTTACAAAGCGTATTTTATAAATCTTTGATCAGTTTAGTATATCTTATACACTGAAGCTTGGCGTATACAATAGTTGATGGCGGTCAAGATCAAATTTGAAAATGAAACACCTACATCTACAATAAGCGAAAAATGGTAACTCACAGTTCAAAACAAGTGCTGATCTGAAATTTCATGCAAGAGACAAGCGCGAGAATACGATCACACCCAAAAGTAAAGTCTCGATAGTTAAATTCGCGTTACCGCCTTACTAGCATAATCATAGTCCCGCTTGACCATCGTGACACGTGAACATTTAAAACAATCGTATGTTACACTTAACGTAGGGATTTCAGGTGATGAGTATTAAAAATTTGTCCTAGATCGTATATAACTTTCTTACTTGTTATTTGGTGAGTTTGCCGTAGCTATAAGAATGCATGCGAAAGCTTTTTATCAATGCTTAAAGCGCGTTGCTGAATGCGTTGTTGATTGTAGCGGATGCGTATTAACCATTGAGGCCATAAATAACTTACAGATTTAGCATTAGTGACTTTAACCGGCTCTTCTCCCGGGCATATGATGAACGACTCATGGCCGGGCAGTACGTGAGCCTTCGTCATGATTGTGTCAATGGTAGAGCTCGAATGAACTGTAGGAATAGAAACTGAATTTCTATGAATTGACTTATTAGGCACTAGGGTAGAATATGATCGTGGTTGATTGTAATTAGATCTAAAATTTGAATGATATGAAATCAAAGGAGGTTCAGCGGATGCAGGAATTTCTATATTTAGAAAATTTAAAATCATTAGCTGCGATAATGGCATATCTCATCCACTTACGATTAGCGGTATTTAAAGCTGTTGGTATTGTACTGGGGGGTGAGTAAATAGTTTCCAAAATTGAATCTAGAGAATTTTCGGATGTGTGCGGCTCAGCTAGAATTAAAAATTGTTATACTTAATAATTTTCAATTATTTTTCTATATCATTTTACTAACTGTTATCATTGGATTTTGTGTGAACGTATAAAGGTGGTAAATGGGAATGAGCTGAATTTCCCGAACCTTCATAAGCCTTCGGCGCTGGTTGAATCCAATTTGATACAAACATGTTCCTTTTAAATTCGGTTTGCGGAGGGGCTAAATACACATGATTCTTGAACAAGTTCTTATTAACAACACAACTTTTCAACTTACGCTTCGTATTCTCGTTTGATGGATATGAGTTTGATGTTTCCTTCGTAGAAAAACTGTTGGCCGGAAAATTTGGCGCTAATGTGTGAAAAGAGATCTGTATTAGCTGATCATATAAAAAGAAATTCTTACCGTTCATCGTAATATGTGTTCTTGTTGGTGTATAAGCAGATTCCAAGTTAAAATTCAATTGCGGTTCCAGGCTAGATAAGTGTTCTTGAAAAAGATTTATAAGTTATTATCAAACGTCAGTTTATTAACAAATGTGAATAGTTACTTTTTACTGTAATTTTAAACTCGCACTGTGCCCCTAGACCATTTTCACTTGTGGCTTCGTAAAACACTTTATGCACTCCCACTCCAAAGAGCTCACCGGGTAACTGCAGAAATAAGATATTCAATGAACGCCAAAACGTTTTCAATTAAGTGTTTAGACTTACGCGGGACTTGTAAACTTTCTTAATGCCACCATATCTAGATTCGAAACGTGGCTCCTCCCATACCACCGAACGATAGGCTTGATTTTCTCCTAAAGTCACTTCGAACGATGGTGTGCAAAATACAGCTTGAGGGCTTTCAGCATATCTAATATGTATAACAGTTTTGCAACGTGCTCGCCTACCGGTTATGGGGTCGTAACCACGAAATATGACCACATGAATACCTGCCGATAGATGAGCCTCCAAGTTTCTAGTCCAAGCAGGAGAAGATTGTATGTAACGGTAGTCCATATTTGTAATGGGTTTCTGTAATATAACATGAGTCGTTCGTTCACTGGCATCCAAAAAAACTGTCGTATTTCTCGGGCATTTAATGTATGGGCTGCGTATTCGATGACCACCAACAATGTTCGTTGTTAAACCGACACCACTAATAGAACGATTATTAAATGGTGTAGCAATATCATAAGTGGGCACAGTTGGCAATGGCAAAGGTGTGAAACCATTTGTGCTACCCATACGTGTCTCAATTTCCTTTGGCTTACACTCAAAAGGGTCATTATACGACCATTGCATCTGTTGTGTGCATATTGACACTGATTTTCCCACTGGCACATAGCCAGCATTACACTGCAAACGGCAACGTTCTCCCACATATGTGCGACCTGTTGTGCACGAGTGCGGTAGCACAATACCGTGCATAGGTTGAGATAAGCGAGGACAAACTACAGCTAAATGGGGAAGAGAAGAATTTAACAAAGAGAAGACAAAACAAAAAAATTGTACAAACATACGCAGACACAAATTATGATAATCATCCCATTGACCCGAGGCATTACAATAACGTTGACTGGGGCCAACCAGACGATGCCCTTGCTTACACCATATCTTGCAACGAGTGTTGTAAAAAAAACGCTGCTTATGACGATACTTAGTGCAATGAATTTCTGCATTCTCTGGCGGCTCAAAAACGGGACATTCGTCACGAAGCTCAATATGCTTTACACAAGTTTTGCGATCGTCAGCTAAGCGATAACCTAAAGAACATTTGCACTCAAAACTACCCATATGATTTAAGCACTGGCCACCCAAGCATCCGCCATTATTTTCGTCACATTCGTCAATATCAACGCAACGTCTTCTATCTTCCAACCTAAATCCAGATGGACATAAGCACTCATATGAACCGTTGGTGTTAAGGCAATTAAATTCACATATATCAGATACTAAGCATTCGTTGATATCCACGCATCTAGTGGGATCATTTGGGCTGACTTTGTAACCTGCGGGACATACGGGCAGGCAGGACTCACCAATTCTTTGCTGAACACCATCAGAGCACAAACACTCATAAGAACCGTCTGTGTTAACACATTTAAAGTCACAGCCGCCGTTGTTATACAAGCATTCATTTATATCATAACATGTTTTACGATCATCTTGCAACGCCCAGCCTGCTGGACAATTACAACCTATTTCAATGCTACAAAAGTGTGAACAGCCACCATTGTTTATTAAACAAACAGAATTTATACAGCTTTTTCCGTCTTCTGCCAGAGTCGATCCCGATGGGCAAATGCATTCATAGGAACCCATCGTGTTAACACATTTATGGCTACAATCATGATCAATAGTCGAACATTCATCCACATCCAAACAGAGTGAGCGATTACTGCCCAAATAGTAGCCATCGGGACAAGTGCACTCGAAACCACCTTCAACATTTATACATTCATGGGAGCAATCATGTTGCCCCACCAAACATTCATTGACGTCCAAGCAACTCCTTTGATCTTCGGCCAATTCATAACCTGACTCGCAGGCACACATATATGAACCTAAAATATTTATACAAATAACACTACAGTTGTCAAAGTTTTCCACGCACTCATTAATATCCAAACATGAATGATTATCTGAGGCCAATGTAAAACCTCTACGACACGAGCAAGCATAACTAGCAAAGAAATTTTCACAAACATGCTCACAACTATTGTTAGTAAGCAGGCATTCGTCTATATCCAAGCAGGTTTTTTCGTCCGAGTCCAAATGCAATCCTTTTGGACAAGAGCAATTGGTATGACCGTTAATGTGGTGACAATTATGTGAGCAACCACCATTCTGCTGAAGGCAAGCATTAAAAAGAATACAAGATCTATTGTTTTCTGTGCTCGGTAGATAACCTGGCGGGCAAGTGCACTCATAACTTCCAGGTAGATTAATGCAAAAATGTGAGCATTCGCCGTTATCAATAGAGCATTCGTCAATGTCTAAGCAAGCGGGTGAATGAGATGAGTTTAATGATGAATTATATGATGATAAGAAGTCAGTGTGATCTAAGCTTAAGCCTACAGCGTAACCTGATGGGCATATACATGTGAAAGAACCGTTAAGATTTTCGCATATCATATCCGATAAACAAGTATGAGCGCCCGTAATGCATTCATCGACATCAAAGCAATAGTTTTTTAAAGGTTCATCTAGAAAATCGAATCCTTGGTGGCAGGAACAATTAAACCCACCTGCGAAATTTGTGCACAAGTGATGGCAGCCACCATTTCCCTCTTCACACTCGTCAATGTCTACACAAGATTTCCCAGTATCATCTAATCTAAAGCCTTGATAGCAAGAACACGTTCCCTGTTCATTAGAGTTACAAATATGTTCGCAGCCATTATTATTTATCGAACAAAGATCCAAAACAACGCAATTTCGCCCTAAGTTTTCTAAGGTCATATTTTCCGGGCAAGTGCATACAAATGTTTGTCCATCCGATATACATTCATGCGAACAAGGATGGTTAACGCAAGGATCTTCGACGGCTGATTCACACAAACCACTCTTCTCATCAGGCTCGGAACCGTCGTAACACACACATTTAAATGTTCCTGGGTAGTTAACACATTGCAAACCGCCACAAACTTCGTCCTGACGCATTTGACATTCATCAATGTCTTCGCATTCATTACTACTGCTCTCTCTAAACTTGAAGCCTTCAGGACACAAACAACGGTAATCGCCTTCAATGTTAACACACTCATGAGAGCATTTGTGACTTTTCTCTCTGCATTCATCAATGTCGATGCAGCTGTGATTGTTTTGGACATATCCAATAGGACATATACAGTTAAAGCTCATTTCATTTTCGGCAGGCTGACAAGTACCAGGAGAACAAAGTTCATTACCATGACTATGGGAACAAATACCCTCCATTTCGGAACAAGTAAAACCGTCTTCGGATAATTTATAGCCTTCAGGACATAAGCACTCGTACGAACCTTCCAAGAGATCATTGCAATCATGAGAGCACTGAGTTTTATTTAAATCACGATTGTTTAAATCTTCGCATCTATCCAGCACGCAAGTGCGCAGGTCTTCAAATAAATGATATTTAGGGGGACAATAGCACACAAAACCGCCAATTGTATTTTCACAATAATGTGAACATAGCCTAGAAGGAACTTCATCTTCATTGTATTCCACTACAATAGAGCACTCGTCAATGTCCAAACAAGTTTTATTATCAGCAGCTAAATAAAAACCGGGAGAACAAGAACATTGGAAACTACCTTCCGTGTTAAGGCAAATCTCGCAGTCGTGAGTCATTTCTGAACATTCATCAACGTCCACACAGCGGCCGTCATGAGTTCGATATCCCGCCGCACATTCCAAAATCGCGGCTGGTGAAGTGCTTTCGGATATTTGTGTGTAAATTTCCGTACGGTTTAAATCGTTTTCTTCAGCAGAATTGGAATTAATAGCAATACAATGGTACGAACCGGGTGTATTCTCGCAGCCAGCTGTACATTCCACGGACTTTTCTGGATCTTCGCATTCATTGATATCTGAAACGAAAGCAAAAAAGTTGAAAGCCAATGAAAACTTATGCGCAAATTCCACATAATAGAAATCATTGCTCAAATAAAACTAACGACCACCTTGTTAAAACCTCTCAGACCATGCCTACCCATACAGTTTAAGAATGTCTTAATCAATGATTTTTTAGTCATTTCCTCCACCAATTAAATTACAGAATGTGTTTCGCAACGTGGCCTTAACTTACAAACAAACCTTCACAATTTTTCCCATCATACATCATGCGATAACCCAACGGACATATACAAAACACACGTCCTAATGATAACGACAGACATGTATGCGAACAACCACCATTGTTAAGTTGAGAGCATTTGCCAGCATCTGCACATGTGTGATTGTCTGCCGATAATTGCGTGCCGGGCAAATTGTCACAAGAACACCTGTAACCAGGCTGATGATTATGGCAAGTATCGTGACAAGGACCGTGACCGTTACGCAGAAGGCACTCATTAATGTCTGCCGTTATTGACGTTGTGAAATTTTTGTTGTAGTTGTAACAAAAGCGAAGCAAAAAAAATGTTAAGCAAGCATTAAAGGATCGACGATGATAGTGATAAATAAGGTCGTAACAGGGCTTACCAATGCATGTATTTCCAGTAAAAGTATCAACTTGGTAGCCGGGTTTGCAAGTGCATTGAAAAGAACCAGGTAAATTTTCACAAACCTGTTCACATCCACCATTCCCAAGAAGACATTCATTAATATCTGTAAAAGAGAAAAAATAAGAGAAATTTAAAAAATTCGATTGCTTTTAACTCAAAAGCACACACCGTGACAAGTGGAATAGTCGTAGGGATCCAAGCTAAACCCTTCATGACAAGAACACCGCAATCTAGGCTCGTTTTCACCAGGGTATAACAATCGTTCGCAATTTTGGCTGCAACCACCTTTATTAGAACCGCAGTTCTCGTCTAGAATTCGAGGTGTATAAGGATCTTGCGTGGGCTCCACTACTATGTTCGCTTCTGTTGAGAATTTGATTAAATCACTTTCTACTTCATGGCCAACTTCAGAACTCGAAACAGGCAGCGATTCGCTAGTCGGCGCTAATGGCGTTGGTGCAGGAATAACCGGCCTAGGCGTTTTTTCTCGCACAACACCGTCATCTTCACCATCGTCTTCGTCGCCATTATCATAATCACCATATTCTATTGAAGAGAAAAAAAATCTCTATCAATTACCATCAATTGCGAATCGCATTTTTATTTACCTTCTTCATCTTCTTCTTCTACATATTCGCCTAATGATATGCAAAGTGGTAGCTCGCCAACCCATTTGCGATCGCTGCAATACAATGTATTAATTTCACTATCTTCGAGTTCGAAATTGTCATTGCAAGAGTACGAAGCTACGAGAAAAACATTGTCGCCTCTACGTCTTCTGTCATATTTTTGAATGTAGCCATGTCGTATCTCAGGTGCTTTCACTTTAGCCTGAACGCATGACATATCCAACGTAGCAACCAAATCTGCAGATACCGAACGATCTTCAATTATATCAGATTGTTTTCGCTTCTTATTCGCGTTCTCCGCATTCATTTCATTAGAATCACTTTGTCGTATACATTCCGGTATTTCGGTAATCCATTCATCTGTATCCAAATCACATACTACTTCAGATGGTCCCCTCAATTCGTAACCCGGCAAACAAGTATAAATAGCACGTATAGCTGTCTCTTCGTCTTCGATACGGATGTTCGCATAACTAACGCTAGGTGGTCTCTCACAATCTTCATAACGCGCCGCAATCACTGTCGTAAACAATATTCAAAAAAATTCAAATTTTGTTAGATCTTTAAGAAATTTCCCACCTACGTGCCGCTATCCACATATAAATGATGTCAATAAATTTTTCGTTTAATAGGTTTTTTAATATCTCGGCTATCGTGACGAAAAAAAACATCAACATACACTATAGATTGTCCTCAAATATATTTTCAACACTAGATAGCCGACATATAAAGTACAAGAAAGCAAAACGAATTCGTCATCGTAATGCTTTCCAGAGTCAAATTAATTAATCATTTATTTCCGCAATTCGGCCGAAAACAAGTAATAAAAGTTTACTGATTCGTTAGAGTCAATATTCTACACGATCTACTTGAAATCGTTATATAAAAATTACAAAATATGCTGGCAGATTAAGATAGCGTTTACAGTGAAGTTTTCGATGACCCTTTTAAACATTTGTACATATTCTTGGATTCATATCCGCGATTGATAGTAATGTTCAATACAGCCGATTATGAACGAATCGCATCTATTTTCACATATTTTTTGTAGCCATCGATTAGGCAGACTGCACACCAAGTCCAAGATTTTATTACAATCCATGATCGGACATGATTAGGTCTGCACACGAACGAACTTTACTTAACAATCGTTACAATTGTTTCGTTAAAGAAGCAATTGGACGTCGTGTGAGTCGAAAAAAGTCGAATAGACGTGTACACTACGTAACATTCCCATTCCAATAAGGCATAGAAATGCAAGCAATTGAAGAATACTACATCTGCTGCTAATGACTTCAATTTATGCGAACAACTGACTGTTAAGCTTTAAGTCACATAACTGGCAACGGAAATCAAGTTATTAAATACGAAATTCGATAAGCGAGAGCACTTCAATCGATAGCTAATAGATCGATTTTCATTATTCGATCGAAATTCATTAGTTTGTTTGTATTACTCTCTTACATTTATTCGTATCGGATTGTATTAGAGATTCATTCAGAGGGCATATACGAGAAAAACTGGAATACTATGAGAAAAACTTACCGGATATTAATGACCAAGTCACAAACAAATGATAACCGTATCCCATTTATAAAAAATACTGCAACTTTTTTCTATGCAATAATTATTTACTTGAAGAAAGGGATCGTTTAAAAATTTCATGGGAAGTATTTTCTGAAAAAAAAAAAAAACTGTTATTTAAATTTTAGTTAAAAAAAAAAAGGTTTATTCTACTTTTTATACATTTTATTTTATATTTCTATTAAATTTTAATATACTATTGATTTCTTTTGGATTTTTTCAAAATTTTAAAATCTTTTTTTTTAACAAATAATTTCAAAATTGGATGTAATTAAAAGAAATTTCAAATTTTTATTTATCATATCTTTTTTCGCAACTTTGATTCTGTTTGTAATTATTTCACTCATTATCTCCATTTTTACTTAGCTTTTCTTTCGGCTTTTTTTTCTTTTTTCTTCTTTTTTTTTCATATTACCTGAACAACTTGACTTTACAAGAGTCACGATCCGACTGAGAATGGATGGATTTCCCGCAAAGCTAAGGATCACAGAAAACGAAATCATCACTGGAATGAAACGAAAAATCATGAATAACGAACAAAACTCATCATTTATTTATGTGTATATTTTAAAATCATAAGTTTCTTCATCGTGACGATATTTCCGCCGAAAACAACAAATATCTTAGGGCGGTAGGAAACTGTTAAAGATTCATAAGTTTTTCACTTTTCTATTTTTTTTTTTTTTTTTTTTTGTATTTTTTTATCACTACATTAGACAAACAGCAGCACAACAACAATGCACTTCAACTATATATTTAAGCATCATATTTATATGTAGAACGGTTGTGCAGTGTGCGTTGACTCTGAAAGATCGGCGTTTGTTTATTTTGCCATATGACAAAATGCTATTTTTGTTTGTCACAGTCATAGGAGCATACATAAAATTACAATAAACATAATTCACTTTAAAGCGAATAGTGAACACCTACCGACCTGATTGAATCTGATTTACGTTGCAAATAACTTATGCAATATTTTGAAAACTAATATTAAAGATAATTATAAAAACTTCAATTATGTAAAAAACTATTTAAACGTTTCCAATTTGAGAACGATCCTTCAATTTGAAGAACGAGCTTTACACAGATATGAGAAAAATATATATTTTGTGTTAATTCTTTTTGGCTTTACTAACTAAGGATATTGTTGGGACCCGAAATCTATAGATTGTCCTTATGAAAGTAAGTAATTATGGAAATACGCAATTATAAGTACCACAATTAAATATGATTCCCAAGTTGTCACTGTTACGAATGCAACGATTCATTTTGCATGCCTCTACTTCATCAGTTATCGATATAAAACTGCGATATATATGGTGGTACATAGGTACATAAAGAAAGTGTTTCATTTGGTATGAAAATAAGAAGATTTTCACATACACCATCACGTTCACACTAACACCTTTACACTTATATATGGCATACGTAAATGAAGTGTTGCTTTTAGAGTTTCATAAAAGAAAAGCATAAAAATTCCAAAATGAAAACGAGAAATAGAAAATATGATGACAGCCTTATGCTTACTTTATAACGATCAGCCTATGTAATTTAAATATATACACATTCGCTTAACACACAATGAATCACTTTGTAGTTTATATGTATAAATATGTTGGAAAGGTGATAATTTTTTTTTTTTTTTTTTTTTACTTTATTTTCGTAGAAATTTAAATACGAAAATCGAAATTGAAAATATTTGTACAACAACCTTACAACTGACCTCAATCTAATCTAATTGAATAGTTTACCTAATCGCGCCAAAAATTATCCAGTATCGCAATAATAGATGAAAAAATAAGTGAAAATAACTATTTTCCGCTACATTAAACAGTAGTGATTAATCAGTAATTAAATGCCTGAAAGAAAATGTTAAAACACTTGTTGTTGTTACTACAATCAAAAAAATATACAACAGTATAAATCAATTTTGCTACAAACTCCCAACTTTTTACGCACATTATTATAAGTGTGGATGAGAAATGACAAGTTGAGTCGTCGGATCGCATCACTATGACATTTACTTATGTTTTCTATTAAGTGCAACAACAAACTCTCTCAGGCTATTTCGTGTAATATTCGAATTAAATGATAGTGGGAAAGTATCAGTTTCATTAAAATTCCTATGTAAACGTCAGTTTGCAATGCGACCAGATGAACATTTATGAACTAGTTGCCTTTACATGGCTTATGCTTATATGCAAGCACGTTGGCCTGCGAATGTCCATATGAAAACAAAAAATGAGCAAAATAGGTGCGCAATTTTCCGACGCAATCCGACAAGTAAAAGGAGAGAACGGTGAACGATGATACTCAATCGATTTTGAACGTGTATGAAGCCGAATGGCGACATGGCTTATTAAGCAAACTGCTAACAACGTAATACATAGGCAAAATTCAGTTACGAAATTGTAGATACCAAGCGACCAACGATAAGAAACGAGTACTCAAGAAGATCATGGGTTCTAGAATAAAGATGAGATGACATCGAACAATGCTATTTTAAACGTGGAAAACTATTAAAATTTAAGCAAAATGCAACCATCTACCTACGCAATTCTCATTCAGCCTTTATGCAGTAAATAACATACTGATCAATAATTATCAGGGCTGATGCATAGACATCGTCTCTAAGAAGAAATCCATATTATTTTTAGAAAGTACATAGTTCAGCTTTATTGCCCCACCCGCCCTATTCTCCTAGATCTGGCCCTCAGCGACTGTTGTCTTTATTGAGAGCTGAAAAAGGGTGCTTTAGGGCGGAAAATAACGAATACTATATGACATATAGAGTACATTTCTTATCGAGACAATGAGCCGTAGAATAAGTTGAAGGCTTCAAAGGTACAATTGCATGAACCATAGTTTCAATTGTAGCTTCACCCCACTATATTCTTCGGGTCCGAGCCCGGTACCTATAATGTGTTTAGAAATCGTAAGACGCTATTTCACGAAAAGAAATTTTAATAAACGATCATTGTGAAAATTGAAACGTAATTAGAGTGTTTTGACAGATCGTTCCACAAAAAAGGTACCAAAATGTTTGAAAAACCATTCATAATGATTATATCATTCGAAGGAGACTATGTGGCTCAATAAAATCGAATGTCTTAAAATTAAAATGGTTGTTCTTAATTAGTCCCGGAATTTATTAATCAAAAGTAAAAATGAATATCTATTATTTAGTGAATAGGCAAAATTGTTTCATTTATGATAGACAGACTTTTACATCCATAAAAACTAACAATTTAGTTCGGTCTATGATCTAGAGATATGAAAATGTAGTCCAGTTAACAATTTTTTCTGGATTATGAGATAAACCATTTCAATTTGGACAAAACATGGTTTCAACAAAATAGCACAGCATCCGTACATGTCGTCGAGCAATCAATTTATTGAAAGCACACTTCAATGATCACGAAATGAAATAGTCACTAATGTATATAACCTCAGCTTGGTTTTCTTAGTTGTCTTAAATATTATTGGCATACTCCAAAAAGATTCCTTTATATCTTTGAAATCAATAATATGCGTAACTTTGTTGGAAGGAAGTAAAGGAAGTGAATTTTAAAAAATATTCAAATACAAATGCTAACTAACTAATGTTTAAGCTAAAAACATTGTATTCTTATACCGTTTTGTTTAACTTTTGATCAAAAATCTATAATGACCAG
The DNA here is from genome assembly GCA_001077435.1 of Glossina morsitans morsitans. NCBI lineage: Eukaryota > Metazoa > Arthropoda > Insecta > Diptera > Glossinidae > Glossina > Glossina morsitans. The sequence goes on along the minus strand of CCAG010007373.1, from coordinate 88,454 downwards.
TTGTCCTTCACATATAACCAACACATCGCTCAACAAGTCTCCGGTCTGACATATATATGGCCATACGAATTCTGGATAGTACCTACTTTCAAACAATACGCCTCAAAATCTTATGACATTTTGATAATTAGTGTGAGTGCTAGGTAGTGGTTTCAGTGGTGATTCCAGTTTTGCAATTTTCAACACAAAAGAATAAATCGTTGCTCTTTTATAAGAGAGAATGCCGTTCACAATCAGAATTGGGCTAAGAAATGTTAAACGGGCTCTTGACTGTCAAAATAATAGCTTTGTAGGTGGATTGCCAATTTTAAAAAAAATCGTATCGTCTCGTCCGAGTTCACCACTTATCCCAGAAAACCTAAAAAACATAGGAACATTTTTTGAGACAACTGACAGCTTAATGATATCGAAAGATAGTATATTTACTATTTTGCATGCTCACTCGTCCATGAGAAAACTTTGCTGCAATTGCTTTTGATAAGAACGTGTGGGTGAAATGATTTTTTCAAGCGATATGTGATGTTGGATGAAACATGGCACTACAGCATTACACTCCAAAGTAAAATTGACAAACAGTCTATCGGTCAGCAGACGGTGAAAGCCGTTCAAAGCAATCAGAAAGTCAAAAGTCGACCTGAAAAGTTCTGATAGCCGCATTTTGGGATGCGCGTGGTATAGAAAAAGGCAAATACATTATAAGTGCGTCGTCAAGTTTGACCGAAGACTTATTGAATGATGGCAAATTTTTAACAAAGTTCGCAAACACACTACATTCAACAAGCTTTGAAAGCAAGAGAAGTAGGCTTTGTTCTTTGGAATACGAAAGAGCTTTAGACCTGGGCCCTTGGCTTACGATCAGACATTTGTCGAATTTAAACAAACAACAAACAAAATTCTTAAATTTCGACTGCAGCCCGTCTACATTGTTTATCAAATTCATTTCAACAATTTTAGCTTTAATTATTACATATATATATATATATATATATATACAGCAGTTATAAGGATGAGTAATGGAGGAAATGAGCTTTGAATTTGGATTTGATATTTTAGTCTAGTTCCAACAGTCAAACTAAATGACGAAAATTTTATTGAAAACATTATCGAAACATTCTAAGAATCTAACGATATGTTGTAGAAGATATATATATAGTCTTTAGCGATAACATTGAAGAGGTAGCGATTTTTGTTTTCAAAATGTATCGCTAATATTTACTTCACCGGTAATTAGGGAGACGTTCCCGAAAGAAGTACCCCTATAGGTCAACGGTAAAGCCTCTTTTTATAATATTATAAATAAATGATTTATTTATTTAAATCGACAACAAAACAACAAATGAATGAATATAATAATCGTAGTTATTGTAGATACATGAAAGTTCAGTATCATGCATTATTTACTATTTTTACAAAAAGAGAAAAAAAAAAAATTAGAAAAAATATTTAACTTACTTATTAAATTTTTTTTCTCGTTAAGCATATTACCCATATAGCAAGAATCGTCAAAAAAACAAAAAAAAAACAAAAACACACGCTAACGCCTTCACAACACAAGCCGACAGTAGATTACCGTCAGTAAGTGAACAATTACTTAAAACAACGAATGTCAATAGCTGTGGATTTAACTCAAATTGTAACTGATTCGAATGCATCCGATTGCCGCGATTACTTAAAGCGCATCTTTGAATGGATTCCGCTGTCAAGAAGAAATTACAAAACAATGCGAATTTAATTTATGCGAATTTGTTCGCAATTTTATGTAGGTGTGGATGCCTGCATTCCATAGATCTTAACAATGTTTAGATATTTAATCTAATTTTTGTATTTTTTTTTTTTTTTTTCACCTCATCTTTTGACTTATTTGGTATGCGATATTGTAAATGGGCATAAAGAGAAATTTTTCACTCTCACATCACTAATCGAATATCTATCGAATCAAAAGCAATAACAAGTAAGAAAGTTATATTCATTTGTGGCGAATTTTAAATACCTGCCACCACAAACCGTGGGCTAATCATCTTCTACTCTCTCTTATACTGAATGAAGAAAAGAATAATAATAATAATAACAATAATAATAGTAGATCTAAAGATGAAAGTATAATTTCATGCTAATTACACGTAAATACAAATTTTAATTAAAAAGTTTCGCCCTAAATGAATGGATGGGTTTTACAAACGCAATGACAAGATTAGTATGTTCGTAACCTTTAGATATTAAATGAAAATACAACTCTTTAAAAATAATTAAACAATTTACGGTTGACTAAACAACTTAATTAATGTTTGTGTTTATTTATTTATTTAATTTTTTTTTTTTTTTTTTTTTTTTAGTATAATTTTGGCTTTTTACAAGGAAACAAACTTTAAACGACTCACACTTTAAATACTGCAACTGACCAGTAATATATGATTCTATATATATGTATACATGAATATGCCGTACATACAAAATTATAGCAGCAAATTATATTATAATGTATATGATGAAATATATATATTATACGTTTTTATGGCTAATCTTGCTATGAACCATCTGGAACGACAAATATCTTGAGCCTTTTACTGATTACAAGCTTGTTACCTTTTCTCGACTCTAATATTTTAACAGGTGTCAGATCGATCGATTGACAGTGGATTGCAACCTATTAATTGATTTGTATTGAAATATTCAATCGTTCGTTCCGGGTTTTGCTCAAATTTTTCGATTTTTTCTTTCAGTTTTTCTGCAATTCTCCATAAGAATTGCGGCGGAAAAAAAACAAATGAAAACTGAGATAAACGCGAAGATATAAGCGGTTATCTCGACATTAAGAATTTTACATTGATCAAAAATATGCACTATATACACATGTAGCTTTTATAGGTATACATTTTATATATGTCTTTTTATAGAACCTCTGTTGCGTCCTTCTCTTATATAACCTACTATCTAATATTGATTAAAACAGTAAAGTGAGCAGAAATAGATCGCTTAAAAACATGTATAAATAAATGAATTTCAAAAATGAAATCAAAATTCGAAATTGTTAGGAGAGATATTTCCATAAGAATCAAAAGTTGAATGCATTCAAGCATTGCTTTAAGCATCTAAGTATCGTTACATTTTAAACTTGACTATGATATATATATATATATAGATATCCAGGGCAGAAGCTTAAGTGAAATTAAAATGTAAAACAAGTTTCTCTTAAAATTATTATAAAAATATTCCTAACAACTGGCAAGATATTTGGGAAAATTTAAGTGCAAATATATTCGAATCTTTGCTTACGTTTGTTTCACCTTCAAATGGATGGAATAATGAACCGATTAATTTAGATAAATTTGTTACCATGAATTACTTATTTGAATTATGAATTTTATATATCTCTCTACCTATTCTAACATTGAATTACAAAAACTTGAATTCGTAATATGGCGAAGTTTAAGACGACTTATGTTATACTGGGGATAACCAATTTATTAACGCAAGCTTAAGCTCGTCGAATACAAATTGATGCACCTAAGAATAGCATTATACTTGTGTTATGTTTTTAATTAGTCGTTAATACGCAAGTTATCGGCAATCGTGAAAAAACTTAATAATAAAAATTCTTCTCTGCTTATAAGATTGGACACAATGATTGAAGTAGTGTCTGGTGCAGAGATTATTTTTCGTATGATCTCACTAAAATACATTGTAACCGGTTCCTTTGTTTTATGATCTGTCTACTAAAATCGGTGAAAAAAAATTTCAAAGGAATTATATAGGAATAAGTGAAAACACTATAGTGGCACAGGGTCCATCATTAAATACCCTACATCAATTCGCTTAATCCATATATTAAATTGTTTAAAAATGGGGCGTTTTATGGGAAGTGGTCGAAAAAGTGGTCGGATCCGAAGCATTTTTCCTGGTTGAAAACATCTCCATGAACAAAATTTCATCAAAATTTCTCAAAAATTGCGACTGGTAAGTTGAATGAAAGAAAAGCAGCAAATAAGAAGGTGGACGAATGGACAAATGACCAGACGGACAGACAAGCATATATCGATTGACAAAGTGATTCTGAATAGATTGATCTGATTAGTCTATCTTAAGTCCCTCTGGATATTACGTGCAGCTGTCTATAATTGAATATATCCTTGTATCACAAGTGGTATAGGGTGCAAAACTCTTTTCTTTTTTTTTTTTTTTTTTTTTTTTGAGTCAATTTCTGACATTAGTACTGCCAAGTTCGTGTACAAGTACAAGTAAGCCAAATTAAAAAATTTCTTCTTCTTTTTTTTTTTTATCTAATTCTTTTTTTTTATATTAATCTTGTTATTGATCGTTTTAATCTCTGTTTTACTTAACTATGTGAAGCGGAGGTGTAAATAAAGTATACAACTGAAATCCCGCAAAAATATTTCATTAGCATAGATATTTCCTAATTTAATTAAGAGAGAAAAAGAAGAGAAAATATTTTTGTTTTATATTAATTTTTTATTTTATTTTAAATGAAAGGGGTGAACTTTGATTAGTGTTCAACAAGTTTTAAATAAAATTTTGTGCACAAAACTTAAACTATGAAAATTTTAAAACTAATTAAAAAAGACAAAAACAAAAATTTTTATTGGCAATAATCGCAGTGTTGGTAAGTAATTAATAGTAAATAAAATAGGCGTATGTTTCACGTTTTCGTTCGTTCGAAAATTCATAAAAAAACCCAAAAAAAAAAAAAGGAAAAGAAAAAGAAAAAGAAAAATTAAAGTCTTTCTTTTTGGTTTTTAGTAGAAAAAGCAAAGTAAACTATATACACATTTAACGACTTAGAAATGGTAACGTAGTTTGTCGCACGTAAACACTGCGTTCCGTATTCGAAGATGGAGGACATTTGACTGTTAAAACTCCATCCGCTGACAATTCAGCCCGTACATCGTTGGGATAATAGCCGCGCGGTAAAATGAAACGTTTCACTATATGACGGCCGACATAGTTATCGCCATCACGCCTTTTCTCGTGTTTCGCTTCTACTATCACAGTGTCGCCACAAGTTTTGACTGTAATTTCATATGGTTTAAATGGGCCAACATCTACATTGGCTTCAAAACCATCTTTCCCCACGATAACACGACTCAAATCGGGAGCAGAGCCGATACGTTGCAGACGTCGCCAATAGGGTACATCCCAATCCATTAGATCCCAATCGCGCCACAAACGTCGCCGATAATCCCAATAATCCCAATCGGTAACGGCGCCTCCACCAGATGATGGTACCAAAGCCATAATATAATCTAAACAATTTTTGAAAAGTTTTAATGTATTCACGAGTAATTTATTTATTTCTTACATTATTTGTTTTCTCTTATTATTATTATTATTTTTTTTTATTTGATTATTTAATTGCTTTAATTTTTTTTTTTTTTTTTTTTTTTTTTTTAAGTTTTCTAATATAAGAATTAAAACGCGTTTTGCTTTAATGCTTTTCAATGAGTTTCGCCAGCGCTTTTTAACAAATAAACTGCCAGCTTGTTGCACATTGTCTTTTTATAGAACTTACGCCCAACGAAAGCACCAACGCGTCAGGTATTAACTAGAAATTATTGAAAAATTCTATAGTGTGCGCGCCCCCTAACTGGAATTAGTTTAAAACCAAAAGCCCGGTTCACGAAACATTCGCTAGCGCTGTGTAGGCTCCTATTATGACCTTATTAAAATTGTATTATATATATATGTACATATAAAATAACAATTATGCACTTCCAGTATATTGCGTTGTACGGAGAAAAAATATTCTTAAGAAAATATATATAGTATAAAATTGAAAAGAATATTTAAAAAAAAAAACAAATTATTTTCTTTATTTAATTCTTTTTAATAATATTTTACTTTTATTTATATTCGTTTAATTTACTTATTTCGCTTTAACATTTCTACTCTCGGTTAAAGACTCAGTCTTTCGCCTAAACTTTCAATCATCATAAGACTTCAAACTCAAAATCAATGGGTCTGTGTATTGATTCCGCGACCCGTAGGCAAATAGTAGACAAATAAACTTAAAATCTATATAGAGATGTTTTTAAATAGTTGTAACAGAATCGCGCGCAATTTGGAGCAATAAATGTAAGACTGTAAGACTTTTCTTTAATTATTTTTGTATCCTTTATCGCTGGAGATTACGAATTCATATATATGTATATACCAGGGTTTACCAATCAATTTTGATAATAATGCCTAGCATTTACATGACTTGGGCAGCCGTTAGCAACAATATTAGCATAGAAGCGGTTGTATTTCGTTTAAAATTTTCATCTGCTGTGTTGCACGTGACGAGTTTTACCTCATCTTTATCTTTATTTTTTTTTCCTTCATCGTTTTCTTTCTAATATAAGTTCTTTTTGCTGAGATACTTCGAAATCAATATTCTTTGATTTCCGTAATACAATGAGACAAAGGTCTCGTAAAAGCAACGTGCAGACTATAGTGTACGGTTTGAAAACTTTTTTTCGTTTTTTCTCTTTTGAATATATTGCTGAACCTTTTTTCCCTAAATGACTTTTGTATTAAAATGATTAAGAAATGAAGATCCAATCATGCTGAATTAATATAGTATCCGTTTTTATTTATTTGCTCATTAACGTTTTTTTTTTTTAATTTCTAATATAATTGCACATCATTTTACCGCTTTGTTTGTTTATTTATATATATATATATATATATATAAATATATTTTTCTATTTTACTCTAGTTAAAATCAAATGCTTTTCATTGTACAATATTTTGCATCGTCATACACCTATACCTGACCTGCCCACATACTTATTAAAAGTTTTGCTTGACGTTATTGTGACGACACTTGTTGGTTGTTCACATTCATACGTGTATAATGTATACGATATTTGTTTATCTTTACGATTACATACTTGGTTCCCTTTTGTTTGTTACATATAATTGAGTATATTCGATGTTGTAATCGAATTGATCTGAAAACCAAATAAGTAAAAAATGATTTTTACATATATGCGTGCATATATGGGTGGAAGCAGTTGTTTGTAAACATATTCTACAGCATGAAAGCAAACTAATTAAAAAACATATAATATATTTTTTATGCACCACCAAAGGACGGCGGTATATTAAATTTGCATTTCCATTCGTAACACTCGGTGCACATTTTCAATTATCTAACGATTCTCAAGCGATGTAAACGTCGTCTGTCTCTCTGTCCATCTTATATTGCAACGATCACGACCATCAAAAAATGGGATCAAAAGTTGACATTGGTTTATAGATAATTGATAGATCAAAAAAACATTACATTCCTTCAAAAAAAGAAAAAATTGTATACTTCACCTTGTCGTCATTGTACTTCAGCCTAAGTTAAAACGATTTGAGCGAAGAATGAGTAAGTACTACTTAGAGCCCTATTAGATAGCTCACGATTATTGATAGGCAAAGCTTTGCATAATCGCTTATATGGAATTGAAAGCACGAACTCACATCACTGTTTTCATTGCATTCAATTAAATTCTAAACTTCACGTATGTGAAAAGCGTCGAGCCTTAGCATCGCTGTCGGATCTAAATCTCCCAACTCCCAGCTGATAGAAAGCAAATTCAAAAAACCTGAAATTATCTTAAAAGAAAAAACTAATCTATGCACGCCTTAAAGTGAATCATATATACATTTATAATATATACCCATTCTATGTAAGTAAAACGTTATCGCTGAAAATTACTTCAAACTTTTTCGGTATAATTTGAGTTTTTCAGTTCTTAAAGACTTGAATCGAGATATATTGAAAATGCAATTTTAACTTCAATCTGAACAAATTTATTCAAGTTTAATTAATAGTTGCTTCCATTTTTGTACGCTCGATATAACTTTGTCTGTCCGTCTTGTTTTCGTTTACTCAACTTACAAGCCGCCATTTTTGAGATGAAATTTCTGATGAAATTTAATACACCGACATATTTTGGCCCGAGAAGGACTACTATTGAAAATGGTTCAAAACTGTCCACTTACTCGATCACTGCCCATACAACACTTTAATGCACCGTGACCCACTATTGTATTTTTTCTTGTTCTGAATCTAAATAAGCAATCACTTAAAGATCTCTCTACATAAATTATTTAGGAAATGAATTTGCATCTGATTTTAAATTTGAAATAAATAAGTGTCTAATCACTCTTAATTATTTACCTAATTTAATAGAAAACATTTACAAGATATGGAAAAGTAAACGATTTTCGAAACTCATTAAATAAACTCTTTTATATAGAAAAGGCATTCAGAAGAAAAGGGGGAGCATACTTGTCGACAAGTGTCTCTTCATTTCAGATCTTCATTCAAATTCAGTTCATTTCAAAAATATTTACGTTGCGTGTGTGTGTGTCTACTTGACAAAACATACATACTTAGGGATTTATGAGGATTTGAAATCGATCGATTGATTTGTGGAGAGCGGCGGCTACTAAATCAACTCATTCCTTTTATTACTCTGGCCTTTATGATCCGAACTTCTAAAAGTTATATGCATAGCGACAAAATTAATTTATCTAGATTGTTAGGCGTGTTGAATATAAAAAGTTCATTATAAATCCCTTTTACAAAATCAGCATTTTACATAGACAACACACTAGTTTTGATATTGCAGAGAACGGAAAATTATTCTGTTACTGTTCCCTGTCACTGAAAAGTGATGAAAGTGAAACTTATGGGCATATTGCCAGAACAACAGCTAACTTTAAATGTCTTTCACTAAACAATTTATATATGAATTCTTTTGAACATATATATGCACACACCTATATCATCACTCAAAGTATTAAAACGATTCCATCCACCAGTAAACGTGTTTTTCATTCTTTTTTTTTTTTTTTTCTTTTTTTGTCTCTGTGCTGTATTTTTTGTTTTTTTTTTTATTCTGTCTGTCGCTTTATTGCTATTTCCCTATTGACGCATACTATGAAAAACAACATACGGCAGTTTCTATGTATGTATTATGAGCCACTTATGCCGCTTTATTTAGATGTATAAACACGATTTTTGCTCTGCTTGTTTTTTCTTCTTCGCATTTTGTACGTGTGTCATAATTTTATAGAAATTATGTTAAGCACAATAGTATTGCGTACTTTTTTTGGAAATTTCTTTTCGATATGATGAATTCATTTTGATAATGTTTTGAAAACATAATAAAAAATATATTCTTAAGAAAAATAAAATTCATCGCCCGAATTCCCTATTTTCCAAGATATCAACACAACTCTCTCTCTCTATAAGTAGACAGCATTGTGCTCAATGCCTTTAAAATGACTTGCAGACTTGCGCTTAGTAAGAATTTATTGTACATTTTTTTAAACAAAATATCCTCCATCGAATTAAAGAAAATATTGGAAAAGATCTATGGCAAATTGTTTCTACTGAAAACATAGGAACACATGAACAATTGTACGAAGCATGGCATGGTCATTGATTTGATTAATTATCTCCTGGTCAATTTTTTACTGCTTGCAAACGATACAAACATCACACATATCAAGATGAATCAAAGCCGATATGTTAAAGTGAAGGAAACAAAATTTTTAATAACAAACGATATTAATGTGATTGCTTGGTTGTTTCAGCTCCCGTTATACGATTCAAGATAATTTGCTTCAAATCGATTCCATTCGATTCGATTTAGTTGAATTCAATTTGCTTGGATTGCATCCGAATTTAAAGAATGCACATTTCCACTGTTGAAATTTCACTAAATTTATTTAAAACTTCCTTCACTGTCAAGCATCTTTCAACTTTTGCATTTTCAACACGTTCAAATGCAGCTTTAAGTAATGCTCAACGTGGAATATAGCAAGAGAAAATTGATATATGGTTTGGGTCAAATTTTTTTGCTACCCATCACTAACTTCTAGGTGCACATATCCGACATGGGATTGCGCGATAGAGCGAAGATGTACATGGATACGCCACAGTATTTTGGTCATATTTTTATAAAGTTTAACGAAGCTCTGTAACGGTATATCTGCAAATTTTTATCCTGCGTTTTTTGATATTTTTTTTTTTTGGAAAAAGCTCAGACTCATTCAGAACAAGTTCGTTGTTAACGGTCACATATTCCACGCACCCGCCCGACCAAAACGAGGCTCATCACTTTGAAAATGAATTAAGTGCTAAGCAACGTAGGCAAAGAGAACATAATAACGCTGCTATTGAAATGTTATTTAAATATTTATTTAGTATTTTAAATCTTACTGGTATCGTCACTAGTATCGTCATTTTTCTATACTACATAAACATAATTTCTTTTTGATAGTAAAAGCCTGGAGTTTGGTGAATCGGAACGTGAAGATACGTTTCATCATTATTTGCTTATTTTCTAGATTGGTTAACTTTTTTACCGTTAAACGGGGAGACGACACAATGAAAGGAGTAGAAATTGTTCTTTCAAGGACATAATTTACGTGCAATAAAGATAATATTATGGCGTCCAGATAATGGAGTCATTTTTAAACAAAAAATGTAATAGTAGTTGTGATCTCAACAAAAACCGACGCAGAAAGCCAACCATGGAAATGGAAATCCTATTAACACTGATCAAGAATGCGTAGATGTTATGATATTCTCAAGGCGTATTTTTAAGTGTAGCAAGCATTTGACAAATCTAATATACCCCAATATATATAAATATTAAGTATATGAGTAAAATATTAAAATAGAAAAAAAAAACCATTACAATGGTTGGTGGGACGTGTGCACGTGTGTTGCTACATATTCGTGTTTTATATGAAAATAAATGAACTTCTAAGCTCTAGAAAACATTCCTAATTTGACCGTCAAAAGACACTTAAAGCAAAAACGACGGACAGACAAATATGTGAAGTGATATGCACAAGTGACGTTATATATAAGACTTATATTGTAAAACAATCTGTCCTCTAACTTCCCCCTCCTATATATATATATATGCACATGCACACACACATACACATGCATACATACATTAAAGCATATTCAATGACAAAACCAGAAAGGATGTTGATTTTTGTTTTCTTTTTCTGTATGCATTAGATTTTATTCTTCACTTGCATTCACGCTAATTTGGATGACATCAAGTGTGCCAGTGTTGGTGTGGTCATGTCTGTATACTTGAAATTACAGCAATATTTTTTCGCAAGTTAACGAAGCTCAAGGATGTTGAAGAATTTTAAATTCATGAAACGCTAAACATTTTTCAACATTTTCTACAAAAAGAAAAAAGAGAAAAACCAAATTTTAATGGAAACCATTAAGCAGGAAGAATATTTGATAGTCAAGCTGACAACATTTTTATCAATGAACATAACAATCATTTATTCACTCCCTTTTCGCACGCATTGTATATCATTCATATCAAACATTAAGATTATATTTCTTCTAGTTATCTAAGATATTTCAGATTATGACAAATCGTTTTCGCGAAGTTGCTTCATTCTTATTAAAACGGTCAAAAAAAAATGTGGGGGAATGGGCTTGCGCGCGAAATGATAAGTTGTTACAAAAGTCTGTTTTACAGACCTAAAGGTAAAATCGCGTTACAAACGTTTCGACTGCCATGGCTGCACTTGGCGTGAAAGTCAAAAAATCCAAAAAAATCGTGCCATACCCACTGAAGTGTTCAAAGCCAATAAACTAATTGTATGGCGTAGGTAAAACAAAAATTATCCTAAAATTTAAATTTCAAAACCTTAAACAACTTTCATTCAAAATCGCGTTTTTCGAACTTGTCCTATCGCCTTTTTCAATTTTCATCCAATTGCTTTGAATTCTTAACCGCATCTTCAAAGTAAGAAGTATCGTAGAACTTTTTTTATGTGATAATTCGAATTTTCGAATAATTTTTCTTAAAAGAAAAATTCATATTGTTACAATCTTAAATATGTGATGGAAGGGTATGTTAAGTTAATGCGGATGTATGCAACATCTAGACATACTTGAATCAGGTCTTCACCTTTCATTATACCAATCTATTGAAAACTGTTTCCCGTATTGATCTAACCTTGACTGTTGGTCTGTGTGTCATGATCTCTTGTGTTCAAGTTAAAGGTTATATTGCGATGACTTCTCTTATAAAATTTTGTACCCTATACCACTTGCGATACAAAAATATATTCAGTTATAGGCGGCTGTATGCAACACTCATTTTTTGTTATACCAATCTGTTCAGAATAACTTTCTTAATCAGTTTAAGCTTATCTGTTCACCTGTCCGTTCATTCGTCTTCATATTCGATGCATTTTTTGCCCCAAGGACGTAGACTTTTGGAAATTTCTCGGATCGGACCACTTTTTCGACCATTTCTCATAAAACATTTTATTTTGAAAAACCGTTCCCTAAATAAATGTATTAAACGAAATGATGTAGGGTATTTCATGGTCAAGCTGTACGACACTAACTAGATTGTTGAGTCATACTTTCAAACAGTTTTTAGTTTAGTTTATTTATAATTTCTCCGAATTATGATCAGCGCGTTTCGGGAATGGTCATTATCACCTAAGAAGCACAATGTTCATCCGTTTCTTTTCTTTCGGTTTTTCGGTTAAACAATTGTTTATACAAAATTTTGTGCGCGTGAGGGAACTCCTTTTATCTTTTTGACTATATTTAGTATATTGCACTTTTGTTTTTTTTTTTTTTGTTTGTTTTACTTTAATAAACAGTAAAGTATATATAACGAGCTAGTAGGTAACGTAGAGTATAACTGTACCACAGACTTTATCCTTCATGAATGTTTAGCTCAATTACAAGTTTCTACACATTGTATATATATATATGTATATATATTTATTTATTTGTACAAATAAAAGCATAGCAATCCTAAGCCTGTCCGCTGGTACGTTCTGTGGTTATATTATAGTCAATATATCTGCATTGCAGTAAGTGCTGTTTTTCAATTAGCTTGTATCTGATTTTGTGCCATGGGTACGTACATGTGTGCAAAGTAAATTATGATTGTGAAGAAAAACAAATAATTTAAAAAAAAAACTAAATATAGTTAATTTATAAATAAGTTTGGTTTTTTTTTTTTTTTTTCTCTTTAAACGTTTAGGTTAAATAGCTTCACCTAGAATTAAAAGTTTAAAGTTGAAGTTTCACTGACACGTTTAATACGAATAACAAGACGAGACACGAACAGGATACAAATGAAAATATAGTAACGGACCTTAAACCATCCAAGTTCCTGTAAAAAGTTGTAAATAGATCGCCTAAGAAACGTATGCAAAACCTATGCTATTCTAAAAATCACAGTGTTACGTCCAGTATTACAAACTTAAGCTTAAAAAGATTTGAATAAAAACGTAAAAATCCCAAAGGTTATTTAACGTAACAATATAAACATTCTGGGGTTATATAGTCTCGATATAGACTCAATTGGGAAATATGTATGTAGTGGTCCTGCAATTGCTAGGAATGGGCGTTAGCGACCTCGAAAAGTAAGTTATATAGATATCTTAATCAAGAGCACGTGTAAAATGCTTTCAGAACCGCCTTGTAACCGCAGTGGATGCAGGTGCGTTCCTAAGCTTAGATAATGGAAGACACGAAAATTCAGAAAAATACAAGTAAAATTACTATAGTCGGCCACGGCCCACCATTGAATGCTCCATGCCAACTTGCAGACGTTATATGAAAAGTAGTCGGGAAAGTGCTCCAATCCAAACCATTTTAAGCAACCTTCAACCGTCTTCGTGGGATCAAGACAAACTCCGGCTTGACAAATTTTATCAAAATCCCTCAAATACTGCAGCCTGTAGGTTGAACAAAAAAAAAAAAAAAACAAGGCAGACAGACGGGTAGACAAATTTAATATAATTGTAGACATCGACACAAGCTTAATATACTCTGGTACCACAAGTGGAGTAGGATATAAAAAATACTCTACCAGTAGACTGCCTTTCTCTCTCTCTCTCAAATCGAAATTAAGAAGTAAAGCAACGCAAGTCAAATATAAAAATTAAATAAAATCGAAATATTATTTATTAAAATTATTATAAAATTTTTATAAAAAATTATATATATAAAAAAATTTAGTTGAATCAAAACAATTTCGCTGTGCTTTCTGTGCTTCAAAAGGAAAATGGGTTTAAATATATTTTAGTCTATAAAAAAAAAAGAAGAAGAGAAACTTTGAATCACTTGCTAAGCATTACACTCATTATGTATCGAAATGGTGTCAGATCGACTCTCCTCTAGTAATTTTTCGTTCTTAATATTTTAAAAACTTACCCTTCGTTCCATTAAAATTATACAAAATGCATCCACGGAACGGTTGATATTAATGAAATAAGTTTATTTAATATTTAATATATATAAACGGAAATATATATAAAATTTTACAACGAATGACAATAAATTGTTAGTAAAATCGAAAATTAAATAAAAGAAAAAGACAATGATAATAATCTTATTACGTAAAGTAATTGTAGATTATATTCATATTATTATAATATAAGATTATATGGTTGTCTATCTGTACGCACGTATATTTCTCTAAATACTCGTACCTACATGCATGGTTGTGTAAATTTTAGCTATTTATGTATCATTTGAGCTAAAGTGCTTTAGAACATTTAAAAATTTTGTTTTATATATATATATATATATATATATATATATATATATATGAGTGTTATCTAAATGTATTCCTAGGTATAAAAATGTGTACAAGTGCTTATAAATATAAGTGCATGTATACGTGTATATGGTTTTATTAATTCATAGTCATTATATGAAAAAAAAAAGAAAGTAAAAAAACTATATTGGGCTCTCGCCGAATCGCCCATCACCGCTACTCAAAAAAAAAAAACCAAATTTTTATACTCTATAATGGTGAGTCGGCGTGGCTGTTCTTTCGATTTTTGTAAAATAAAATTGGAAATTTATATCGTGGGTCTGAAGAAAATATCTCCTATTTTGCGACTATGAGTACGTTTACCACAACTATAAAGAAACAAATGGACAGAGAGACTCGCAAACGCGTAAAATTTGCTACTAATCAATAATGTATAGGCTGTGTTGAATCTCTGACCCAAAGAATGATATTTCAATATTTTATAATATTCCTGCTGTAATTTCATAATTAAAAATTAAAACATAGGTTTTTTTCGTTTTTTGTTATTGGCAACAGATGTGGTCTCAAGTTATGTGGGAAAATCTTTTGACCGAGCATCGTTTCCGTTTTGTGATCAGGATAACATTTTCCACAGACAGATAGACGGACATATGGACATACTTAAATCGATTTAAAATTTGAAGCCGATCAAGAATATATAGGCTATATAGGTCCACTAAAAGTCACTTCAGGGTGCTGCAAACCTTTTACCGAAACGAACATACCCCTCATTCGTCGGTGATGAATATTATAAGAGGAAAAATCAAATACTAAACTTAAATAAGCACAATACTTTTACAAGCTAGCATTGCAAGGTCTTATAAATGGAACTGGAGTTAGTTTTCTTTTCTCTTTCCTTTTTTCATAATGTTTTGGTTATTTTAAATTTAATAATAGCACAAAAAGAAAAACAACGTAACTTTAATAATCTTTAACAAATACAAGCCAAATTTCTCTGTCCACTGTATTTATGCTTGTAGTTATTTTAAATCGAAGTGACATAGCGTATGAGTTACCTTTAAATAGTAAAGGTAAACAAATGAAGCATTTTCAAGTCTCTTATACCCATCGCAGAAAGTGTATGAAATTTACAAATTATTTGTAATGCATAGAAATAAGCATGGGAGTCCCGCCTTAAACATAACGTGTCTATCGGTTTAATTAGAGTGAAGAATACTTGAATCTTAACTTAATTAAAATCTAAAATCTATCTGCCTTTCGATCCATTGAATTTAATGTACAAATTCAAAACTCTTATTTAAGATCTCAAATTTGGACTTAACCGCCGCTTCTTTGCAATCTCTAAATTTACCGCGAATAGTCTATAAAATGACCTGAAAGTTAAAATACTCCTACTCCTTAGCATTGTATGAGTAGAAGAAAACTTTCCATTATGCTCACAAGTACAGTCGTACATATTCCGCTTACTTTTATGTTAGATTACAGAAAGGCCTCACAAGCTGTGTCTGACTGGTTTTCGCTTTTTTTTTCAAAGTTTAAGAAATTGTGGGCACTAAAATGCAAAAGCAATCAATCGTACAAGTTAACAAAGTTTAAATTACTTAAATATATTCATAAAGTTTTTCTACGTATCAACTATTGTTAACGTTAGATATATTTCGTATTGTATTTAATATTGTGATTTGTGTAAGATATACTGACATCAAATACATTAATGCAACGAGTATTTGAATTAATTCTTTCTACATTTTTTTTTTTTTCTCAATTTTCATCTTTCTTTTTTATGCCATGTTTCAATTTCAACTTATTTCAAGGTATGGGCAGTAAAAATTAGCTACTCACTTCATTGAAACATCGTTAACTTATATTTTATGTGAATTGGGCAATGTACGCGTTTTTCGAAAAACAAAACTATCATCTTTCAATTTATTATTCTCTCGGAAAGAGATGCCAAAACTCTCAAGGAGCATGAGATCGTGCCTAAGATCGTATATATATGACAAGATTTACTTAGTTAAATATGATGATTTTGAAATCAAGGGAGAGATAAGGCCTTGGATAACTAAGAAGATTCCTTTCAAAGTGTTTGTGAAAAATACAACCAAAAAACTTGAAAGGTTGAAAAGTCACTTTGCTTAACCAATTAAGTTAAAACCGAATCGGGAATTTGCAATGTTGTGTCAAAGATAATCGAAAAAAAAAAAAACATTTTCTTTTTTGCATCTTACTTGAGCGAATCACTTATACAATAATAATAAGCTTAAGTGCAACAGAAATCTAATGTCATTACGCATATGTTAACATCAATAGCATTATTAACTGTTACTTATTGATTAATAATAATGCTTTAGGTTTAATGAAATCAATTGGGTATGAGGTATTACGGTCTTCGGGAGTCTACTGAAACCATCAATGCCGAAATATGTAAGCAGCTTAGTTCGGAAGTCGTAGATAAAGTATTCACAACACACAACCAGATGTTGTTTTATTGGTTTTCCAGAACAACTACATTTGATCACCTATTAGCAAAAGAGCTAAGCAAACTTTTCAGCCGCTTCTTTTTTTTTCCAACAATGCTCTTTATATTCTACTTTATATTCCTGTCAATCCAAAACACTTCAATTAATCATATAACTTCAAAGCTTTCTTCGAAAGAATGCCTCAACTTCTTCCCTCAATGAATCCATCTGCTATTTCAGAATTTGGAAAGTATTGAATTAACCAAAAAGCAAAACCAAAAAAAAAAACAAAAAGGAAAATTAAATCAAGTTTTAAATACACTTACAACACTATCTAACAATTTTTATAATTTTTTTGCATTTCCTTATACTTCATTTTTCAATTAACTAAATGTTCTACTTATTCTACATATCCTTCAATATATTTTTCATATTCTGCCTCTAGAGTGAGATTAGATATGAATGATGTTTACTTTCGGTTTTAATGCTGCTGCTAGGGTTTGTTCATAAAATAAATAAAAAATAGTACAAGGTCAAGTAATAACTATGAACGTGTGTTTGCTTTCATATGTACGTATGCGTACAAGTCAATACACTTGTGTATATTATTCTCCCTTTTTTTTGGTTTTTTTTTTTTAATCTTTTTTTTATCATTTTTTCAATTGCATAAAATCCTTCTTTTTGTTGTTGTTTTTTTGAAGTGTTGTGTTGCATATTATGTTAGTTTTACGTAGAGTACATCACATCAAGAGTTAGAAATATGTTAAAAGTGGCTAAAAGTGTTGAACTCTACAAAAGCGTGTGAAACACAACTTGTCATACAAATGTTGTAGTGTACTATAGCGTAGGGCGTAGTTGCTGTGTATTTTACTACATAAGTGCGTGCTAATGCACTTGAGAGTATATGTGAATAATACTCCAAGTATGAATTTCTCATATTTCAATATTCTGTTGTATACGAGTTCTTATTTTTTTAATTTCCTTTTTTTTTTTTCTTTTAGTTAACTGAAATCTAGTCGAGGGTTTTTCTCTTCTAATTTGCATATAATGCGTAAATAATGTTCTTTATTTATTCTCTTCTAGAAAAGTAAGCTTTTCATTTGGATTATCATACTCTATTAGACTTTCTTCTTATCATATTTTAATGTATATATATATATATATATATATATATATATATATATATATATATGCATATATATGTAAATATTTGGTTTGGGTAAGAACGCATATAAAAAAAAACAAACTGTTTTTTGGTATAAAAAAAATCGTATAAAAATTTGTTGGTTGTTACTTTTTAGCCATATTTCTTTTTATTTGTTTCCTTTATATAATAACTACAAATTTTAGAAAAATAAGTTAACTCATTATGTTTACAACTTTCTTTTATTTATTTTGTTCTTCTTTCTCTTTTTATTTTCTATATTTTCTTTTTCTTTGTTTATTTTTTTTTATTGTTGGTTTTCTTTTTCAAAAATAACTTTTTTTTTTCAAATTTTATTATTTATTGAAATTGTCTTATATTCGATTATTTATTTGATCTTCATTTCATGTTTTAAAAAAAAAATTAAAAAAATACTTAATAATAGTCTCTCATAGATTCAATAGAGCAATTGAAGGTTTGCTTTGCTTATGTCAAGTAACGTTAATAGAGGAAGGAATTATAAATGGTTTTCTTGTACTGCAAACAGAGAATCGGTAAAATTTTTTTTTTTTTTTTTGTATAGAAATACCACTGACTGAGGAGACAATACTATATAAATATGATTTAGTCACATTCGTCCATCTATCGTGTTTTAATGTCTACTTGTTGCAGACGATTTCAATTTATTTATCAATTAAAGTGCATACATGATAATAATAATGAATAATTTTTATCAAAGCTTATGGATGGATATTTGATACTTAACAACTTCTCTAATATGAATATCTTAAAATTGCATAGTATTTTTGTTTTTTTTTTAAACTATTGATGAGTTACTTAGTTGATTGATACCATGTTAACGTTGATATATTTTTTTTTAAATCTAAGCATAATATTCACCAGATGAAAGACTAAACCTAATGTAAACTTAGACCTGGCCAACAAATTAGAACCGGATGTGATTTCAATAATATAGTGCAGAGACCTGGCGAAATCATCCGATGTTTGAAAAGAGAGATTCTCAAAATCACCAGTGATATAGTCCCGTAATGATTTTAGTCCTAATATAGTCAGCATCTAATAATAGGTAACAAGTCACGAAAGCATGCTTGAAAATCCCATAAATACCCAACTATTACCAATAATTATACAGGCACTCTACTAACGTCTTATGATCAAAATAATTTACCTGCTCAGGTCATCCTACAGCACAAAGAAGCTGCAAACGTTAACCTAAATTCATAAAGAGAATTGGAGAAAAAAACTGTGCAATATTTTTATGTAACCGCCAATAATGGCGCTGCTTAGCAGAGACTGCTAATGCACTCTTAAACTTTATAGAACTTAAACTTAAGTACTTTATCGTTTGAAAATAAAAATTTCTACGAATACTAATGTGAGAGCATTTTTCGTAATAATTATTAACGTAAAAAATCGTTCACAATAATAATTAAAACTATTTTTGAAGATCTGGTTTATTTCAAGAGTACATCCATTAGTTAATGCTCATGTTATTTTATTTCTTTTAAAAATTCATTTCATTTTCTTAATTAAACTGTGCAAACCGCTAAATGAAGTTAAATCACCCTACATTGGCAAGAGTCGTTTTATTCACGTACACACTCTACACCCTCAATAACTGATAGATGCATGATGAATAAAAATTTTACGAGTCATTTTGGTCAAAACTTATTGTTATTGAATTTATGGAATTTCCAAAGCATACTTTTGGGCGATAAAATTAATATTTCAGTATCTCCTTCCTCTACACAAAAACGATTGAATTTTTCCTTTTTTTATTTAACACGTTGCACATGTTTGTCATCAAACAATTTATATATTAAGAAATTTTTTAATTCTAATTTTATAATGCAACGTGACGCCGTGCTGTCGAAAATAACATCGGTAGATAAAGTTCAAGGTTTCATATTTTATAAATATGCTTGAATATAAAAATTAAAAAGTTTATTACTTTTTTCATTTTATATTAAAACCGAATATAATCTCTTAATAATTCATTTGCTTAGAAAAGTTCGCGTTTAACGAAACAAAGGGGATGCCTTCAATCACTCTGTCAAACTTAAGAATACGAAAATATTCTACTCAGCTTAAAATCTGTAGACGTGAAAGAAACGGAAACAAAAACGTAAAATTTTCAAAAGCGTAAAAGACACGTTTATAGCTATGGTAGTAAATAGTAGAAAACATTAAACGATACTTGTAAAAAAATTTGCTGCACTTGTTGTTATTTATTTATATATAGCTGGATTTTTTTGATTTTGCTTTTATATATATATATATATATATATATATATATATATATGTAAATTCCTTTTTATATAAATATGCGTGCAAAGGCAGTGATTTTTATAAAGAAGTGAAAGAAACGCAAATATATAAACTGCAACACTCGCTCGCACACACACACACGCACACACACACACACACACACACACACACGTTCATACACATGCACATAGCAATAAAACGAACACATAAACAATTCATAAGCACAGTTCATGGCACGGAATACAAAACAATAATAATAAACACAAGCCTTAGTAAAGTGCATACAAAACATAACGAAAAAAAATAATAAAAATATAAAAATATAGGACATTCATTACACTTATATAGCATGGTATAGGATAGTATAGTATAGTATTATATATATTATAGTATAGTATAGCATAATATAGTATAGTATAGTATAGTATAGTATGGTGTGGTATGCTATGGCTGGTTGGTTGATTGGTTGTACATATGCGTATGTTTGTATAGAAAGAAAGGCTTAGGAATTAATTATCTATTATAAATATTTTATTTTAGTTGTTGTTGCTTTTTGTTTTGCTTGCTTTTGCTTGTTTCTTTGTTTGTTTTTCCTTCCTTTTTTTTATTATTAATCTCTTTTGTTTTTATAAAATATATTTGGTTCACTTTGCTTTCTTCAATATTTCTTTGGTATACAAAAATGTTGATGCATTTTTTATTTAATTATTACATTATTATTTTTAATTTTTTCCTTTTCATTATAATTTTTCATATCATTAATAGTCGTTTGTTATTTTTAACTCAGATTTTCTTTCATATTATGTGATTAAATATATTTTTTATATATATGTGGAGATTTCTTTGTATATGTGTATAATTTAGAATTTCAATCGCGTTTTATGCTCGTATGCTTCTTCTTTTCTATTTTAAGTTTCATTAGAAGTCCTTAATGAATAGGAGGTGCCCTTGTTGCCTCCATGAATCCTTGCTCTATTGTTTATTTAGTTAGTTTGGTTAGGTTTAGGTTTAAGTTGGTTTTGCGGGTAATACTTTCATTCAATTTTCTTTAAACGTCGTATTTAAGCTTATTGCTGTCTATTTTTTAAAAACAATTGCTGCGTCGTTTAACTAAAGTATTCTAAGATTTTTTACCCTCGGTAGCGGTGCTAGTGGACGATGACGATGTAGTGTTTTTGGTGGCACGCGATTTTTTCAATAGAAAACAAGTCAAAAATTCAATTGATGAAGATACCTTTTGCAAACTTTCATCGGACGATGAGTTATTGCCCTCCAAGCATTTAGTGTGCAAACGATACCCCATCCTCGGTTTGTCCTTCGCACTACCACTGTTGCCGCGACCACCACCCCGAGCACCATATGCTCCACCACTTACGCTATTTGCAGCTGAGCTAGCAGTAGCATCATTTAATTTGCTGCTAGTTGCTGAAGTTGAAGGTTCACCATGACGATAATAGTTTTTACTGCATTTCTTAGATAAATTATACATTTGCACAGTATTATCAATATTGACTTCATCTTCCGTATTTGAATTTAAAGCTGATACAAATTTCTGAGCTCTTTTAGCGGAAGCTGAACTGCTGGCGCCGTCACGTTCGTTGCGGGAACCGTTCTCATCGGCTTCATTATCTTCATCTTCCCCTTCTGCAGTTGTTTGCAAATTATTTTGCGTTTCACCGTAACAACGATAAGAACGATAGCGGGATTGATGACGGCCCGACTCCGGTTGCTGCATCCAATCTGTACCCGCTGGCAAAGATAATTGTATAGTCGGCGTACGATAGAATTGTCGATGCGGATGGAAACCCAATCCGAAGTCGTCCATATAGGACTGTGAATTGATGTTGTCCAACTCATCAGCAACACTTAAAAGAAACGGCAACGTTGACATAGTTTCTTTATGTAAATTTTGCCTATAATTGGGATTGCTACCAATTTTCACAATTTTTCCTCTACGACACGCACTTGTACACAAATTTAAGTAATCAACTTTTAAATTACAACAATTTATATCAATTACCCACCATGTACAGATATGTTTAATAAACAACTTTTTATTATTGTTGCCGTTAATTGTTACTTTTAAAAAAACTTTCTCATCACCTGTTTTTTTTATTTATTTTTTAAATTTTTTATTTTTATCATCGAATTTTTGGAGCAGAGTGAAAAAAAAAAACCAAATAAGAAACTTTCTTTTCTTTTCACTTGCAACAATTAAAAAACACTTTACACTAGTGCACTAGTTTTATTATACTCTCAATATTATCATTTATTTGAAGAGAAAGTGCAACGTTTTGAATTATGTTATAGAGCCGTCTGTGGTTTGCTTACAACTGAAATTGCATTACAATGTAGTACAAGTAACCATCCATTTATTTATTCATCCATCCATCCAACTATCCAGACGATAGAAACTAGAACTCCTTGTTTTATTATATGAATCGTGATTCACACATGCATTACTTAGCAACTCTCTGCGATAGGGTTGATTTCGTTGATTATGTTCGCCTCTGTTCGTTTTCTTTCTTCTATTTGTTTGTTTACAATCTCTCCTGGTGCAAAATGCATAAAAACGTACTTGCCGTCCCTCGCTCTAACGGTACCAATGTACACAAAACATTAATAATATTAAAGCGCATTATACTCTCGCACTCGTTCTCTCTTCTCAATTTCATCTCTCTGTCTATCCTTCTTTTCCTCTCACAGTCTCTCTCTTTCTCACCCGTTTATTCTCTCTCTTTTAATTCCGTTTGCGCTTTTTTTTTTTTGCTTTTTTTTTTTATTCTTTATATCTCTCACGTGATTGTTGTTTCTTGCTATCCTTTCGGTTTTTTAAAATTATTTTGTTTTGCTCCAATTTTTCCCATATATGAAAATACACATTCATGCACACTCTTAAAAAAAAACATACATAGAAAGCAAAAAAATAATACGCACAAGTATTTGGAAAACATTACCAATGTTTTCCGAATTTTTTCTATTCTACTGCATTAATACCTCAACTCGTTTCCCTCATCTTATTAATTGCAATTTCATTTCGTGTGTAAATAGCACCGATAAAATGAAGAAAAAGTGTCAATCAAGTATATGTGTGTATTTGCGTATGTGTATAATTGCATTTGTGTAATTGTTGTCGCAAATTCTTCTTTTTATGTTTAAATTTTCAGATTTTCTGATGAATTTTCTTTCGCATCATTACTTAACTGTGGCACTTCGTTTTTTCTTCACATCTCAACCCTATAGTTTCTCCCCCTTTCTCCACCTCACTCTCTCTCACTCACTCCCTCTCTCATTCTGCCTCCCCTCCCTCCCCTCTCTCACTTACACTCACTCTCACCCAATCCTAACATACTCTTCATCACTGTGTGGCTAGCGCACACACTCTCTCGACTTCATACGACTTGCCCTTAATCCATTGCATCGTAATTTTTCATGTAATTTACATTTTAAACAGGTTTTTGGTTTTTTCCTTAGTCTTAAGCTGAAATGCATTTTAATTTGTGCACTCTTTTTCTACGATAGAAAAATTGTTTTTCTAAGCATAATGGGACCGCATTTCGCATTGTTTGTATTCGCATATAGCACTTATGAATGTTATCAGCACTCTTTGTCAAGTAAATGTAAATGGGAAAAAACTACTTATTCACATAATGCAAAATTCTATGATATCCATTTGTTTCTTAATATCGCAATATGGGTATGGAAAAATAAAAATGTCCTTCGGAAAAGAGCTCTTTCGTTTTTTCATCTTCCTAACTAATATATCAAAATTTTGAAATTATTTCGTTACTTGCGAGAATAGACGATCAAAGTTGTCTTTGCCTTCAATTTTCTGGAAAAAAAAAAAATGAAAGAAATTTTTCAACCAAATTCGTTTTTTATTACTTTCGTCAATTTACGTTAAAAAAAACATTAATAAAATCGATTCATAGATCCGTATGCAATACTGTAAAAGCTAATAATTTGTATCCTTTTTTCTAATTGATGCTCTGAGAACATTTTTTACTCTTTATTGGTACGACATGGACATGTTAGGTTTGTTTAAATGTACACAATACCCTGAAAAACTTGAGGTGGACTAACCTTTTATTATACGGATCGTTTTAGAATCACTTTCTAAGACATTTCTCTATCAGTCCGTCTGTTTAGAATCTTGTATTCAACCTATAGATGGTAAAACGGTATCGTTGGACCGAGGACGAACGCTATTGAAAACTTTTTCGATCTTTTCTCATATCATGTTTGATTTTGAAAAGTCATTATACGAACAACTGTATTAAGCGAAGTATTAGACGGTTTTCAACACTGGACCGTGGCCTAGTAGGGTGTTTTTACTTTTTTTTTTTAACTATTTTTTTCGCTTTTTTTTTTTTTCAATTTGACAAATCATCCTGAAATTGTTTCCTTTAGAACTGTCTGTATGGAGTGCATTTAATTACATTATTTATATTACATTACAATATACTAATAGTTCAAAGTATGATTTGTAGTTCAGTATACAATATAATATGTAATGGGTGTACCTCGTAAACTATATCTGTCGATCTGCGCTCTGTATTACGAACAAACATCATATCTATAATAAGGGATAATTTTGTAGATTGTGTTACGTACAAATTAGTGTTCAGAACGATCAACGATCTTACAAAACATGAATGAAGGCTTCACTTGCCAAATCGAATAACTCCATTTTCCCAATTTTTTTAAATTTTTATTTTAAAATACTTGATGACCCCTAACCGTACATATTCAAAAAAAAAAAAAAACATTTCTCCTATATATATTGATAAACATGAACAACACTAAATGACGAGATTTTTTTTTTTTAGTCATTTTTTAATTAATAATTTCATTGAAAAACCAGTTGACGGTCTAATATAAATCGTAATAAGACTTTAGTTCAAACACTTTTTAGCAAAACAATTAAAAATATAAATACATATGAAAATCATTTCTTTTCTATCGTTACTAGGCAGACGGTCTAAAAAAATCGAATCAAATAATTTCACCACTTATGCCCTACTCTTGATTATTCTCAAAACCGCTAGGAAAGCTGATGAACGAATTTCATAGAAAGAAAATCGCAATAACTGCGAGACGAAAATGCGTCTTCGTCGTTTTCTCTTATGACTAGTGCGAGATCACAATGCCGCAATACGACGATTAGCTTAAATATATTTTGTATAATTCCAATTTAAGCTGAAGAAACGATTTAAGCAGAATTATTGAAACGATTCCGAAAAGAATACGAAAATATCGTTACGTTTTCATAAGTAACTTAAAAGTAATGTATAGGAAACATCGATTACCGTTAGATATCAGCATTTCCCCTATAAGAAATCAAGATATATACCATCATATAAAAACAGAAAATATCTTATTTGTATCTCTGAACCCAATTGTAATCATTACTTTGCCATTCTTGCTTTGGCCAAAGGAGGTGCTCGCAGGTATTTTGATCATTTCTTCATTTAAAAATGGGCTGGCATTGAGGAAAGTTGGTGCAACATATATTAATCAAAATATTTTGCTACATTTACTACAACTTTTTGCCACCTTTCTGGCAACATGGCGACACCGTGTCGGCAGAAGCACATTGGTTTTGCAGCAATCGAATCATTGACCTATTTTCGCATTTCTTCACCATTTCGAAAATGCGTGCCAGCTAAGCCATGTGCCATTGGTCGAAACAAGTGGTAATCAGAAGATGAGTACGTTGGATGCGACAGAACTTCATAGTCGTCCTGCAACCTTGACAACTCTTGCAAGGTGCGGCCAAGCGTTGCCACACCAGAGGATGAGTTTGCCTCTGTTAACCGCCATTGCTGGTCTTTTTGCAACAATACATCTTTCAGTTTGTTCAACTGACGTCTCGACAGACATCTGCAGTAGCAGTTCCATTCGGTTTTAGCAGCTCGTAATACATGGCCATGAATATTCCGCTTCGATGCCGATATGGGTGGTTTTCCTGGACTAACCTTGGAGTTTCTGCGCTTGGAGTTGTCGTAGTAGATCCACTTTTCAACGCCAATCACAATACGCAACAGAAAACTCTTCTTTTCTTGCCTGGCCAGAAATGAAATCCCGATGTTGAAGCGATTCGAAATGGCGTTTTCAGTCAATTCGTATAGAAGCCATATTCCCTCATTTTGAATCTTTGCCATTGCATGTAAACACATAGACATAGTTGATTCATCAACAGCTAAGATGTTCGAAAGTCATTCAAGAGTTTGTGCTGGGTTTTCGTTCAATAACTCTTGCAATTCCTTGTTTTCGAACTTTTCCGATCCTCTTAAACCGTTGAAACCAAAACCAAATGGGATACAATGGAGCGGCATCACTGTAAGCATCTGAAAGTGTTCGATGGGCTTCGTCATTAAATTTCTTCAAATCAAAGAACATAAGTAACGAATGCCGAAAATATAATTTTAAACGTTTCACGATTAGCGCCTGTATGCACTGAATAACTCCATACTACTAAATGGAAAATTTTTAGTTTATGTAGGGAAAGGTCAAAAACATCGAACATTGACACTTCCCATTACTTTATCATTTTCACCAATAGATGTCGCTCGTCAAAATACGTGCAAACGCCTACGTGGCTAGCAATTTACAATAATGGTGTGAGTGCGATAACTAGAGTACGGATACGAGAGCCAATATTCGAGTTAAATTGCTCGTGTCCATCGAATATCAGAAGTATTTTTTTCCTAAATTGATAGCACTATGACAGACTTCACATCATAAACGAAATTAATGTTTCAAATGCGCTTGCTATTATTGTACGGCACAAAAAACAATTTTTCCCGATTTTTATAATGTCTGTGATACAATGATTTTCACCTACCAGGACGCCATGAACATGGCATAATTATGGTAGATGAGACTTAGATCATTTGCACACGACCCGAAAATAACCGATCAATCGAGCGAATATTGTCGAAAATGTGGGACAAGATCGAAAAAACCGCGTCAAAATCACTCAAAACTCAAAGTGATATTAACAGAGTTTTTTTTGAATTAACGCGGTGCTGTGCACTACGAATTGCATTCCGCCGAGAATAACTGCAACAAAGAACATTGTTTGAGTTTGAGGATTACTGTGAAGTTGACGCAATAGATTTGAAATAATCAATAGATTTAAGTAAAGAAAAATTGTTAAAATGTTCTTACTTTTTCAACATCGTATACTACAATAACAGTAAGTAAATGTATCTGAAATATTTTTTATTTTCTGTATATTTAACTAGCAAGTGAGTAGTGTATGTATTTTGTATATTTGACGCATTGTTGGTCAGGTACTAAAGTAATATTTATATATTATAAGAATTATTTGGCATTTGATTTCCTTAACAAAAAACGAATTTCAAGCAACTGTTGAAACTGTTGTTACATAACTTTTTGCCGATTTTAACAAAAAACGCCAAAAAAAAAAACACCTGTAACTATTTTCGGTAAATACTTATTTATATATGTATATCTAAATCATTTTTGCCTAAACATATATAAAATTATAATGTTTACCTTATAAATATTTCCTAATCACCTGTTTGAAAAGCGGGCGGTGATATATCTTTCAATCTGGATAATAATCATGATTGAGAAAATTTTTTGAATAAAACCGCTCTTTGGCCTTGTGTTTCTTGTTCGGTGGGCGAATAAAAAAAAAAAAAAAAAAAAAAAAGAAGAAAAATGGTAATAGTAATACGGTTTTCGTACAAGTTAACATAGACTGTAGTAAAATGCAAGAAATGCAAAGGGAATGAGAAGGTAAAATACAAAAAAAAGGGTTATATAGGAATTTCGCTTGCGTTTTCATTTACTTTCACACTTGGTTAAAGAACAAAAAAAAAACAAAAACAAAAACAAAAAATGCAAGCATGTAATTCACTAATAGCAACTACCTACTGAACTAGATCTCATTTTCTTTTATACACATATACATATATGCATATATATTTCAGTTTTTCACTCTTCTTTGCTTAAGTAACAAGGATATGTGTTTACATTAAATTGCTTAATAATATTTGAAGTCATCCCGCCTTAACTATTGTGGGTCGGAAAATCCAACTTGTTCTCACAATCAAAAACGCTTCTGATAATAATGATAAGGCCATGTGAAGACGCGAAAAGGAAAGAGGAGAACCTGTTCAAATATTATGATTAAGATTATGAAAGGAAAATTGAAAAGCAAGTCAAGGCCACAAGATATAAGAAGAAAATATATATTATACAGTATGCAGTTAAAGCAAAATGCAAAAAGGAAAAAGGAAAAAAGAAAGCAGATAAACTAGCAACAAGACAAGAAACATTTTCAAAGTGTATTGAACTTTTTTTTTTTTTTTTCATTTATTAACAACTACTACGTCACATATATATATAAAGATTATAAATAAAACAAGCCTTTGTTTTGAATTCTTGAACAAAACCTATCATTGAATTTAATGAACGACTTAACCTTTGTACAGTGCTTCTATTAACCTATTTTCTTGTAATAGAAAAACGTCCTTTCATATCCAATGATATGCACTTTGTTTTGATTTTCCTTTTATTTATTTATTTTTTTATTTAGATATACAAGTGAGCTTGTGAATGTTTGCCTCTTATACTTTACATCCTTATAGGATGTACTTAATCATTTCCCTATCCACTATTGAACGATTCAGATGTGTTCGCCTCGGAAATCCTCTAAGATAAACAAGCGATTGCTTTTCAACAGTATAAAATTTCAAAAGGCAAAATGAAGCAATTAAATAGCAACTAAAATACTTGATTTGGTTAATAAATATCTGGCTTTTATTTTTTACTCCAGCTCACAACTGTCTATATTTCATTTTAAAACTATTCAGGATTTATCCTAGTACCAGAAAGAGAAAGAATTGCTTACTTACTTTTGTCCATATTAACAAAAGCATATACATGCCTATTCATATTTATGTCTATAAATGCTGGGCGTGTGTACGTCATTTATTTTGTATAATATTCCATATAATGGAAAGCCAAGCTGCCCAGTTAAAATTGTGAAAATTCTTAAAAGGACAACCAACCCATAGGTATATGTATTTGTATATATATATATACTTATATACTTTATTTGTAATCGTCTACCTTACATACACATTTAAATGTGTAACGCACTACAAGAATTGCCTTAAAGGCAACAATTGCTACTAAATTTAAGGAAACTGTGTCAAATAATGCTTAACAAAACGTTTTATTTAAAAACCTGCAGCCATATGTACACACACTCACATACACACACATACCTAAACACAATACGGCATGGGCCAGTATTTAGTACTTGTAAACTACAAAATAATGAAAAGGGTTCATTATATGAAAAGCTTGTCATCTAAACAATTGTCGCAAAACATTGGCATTTTAAATAACACAGCTTGATATGGCCTTAGCAGAAGAAAACAAAAAAGAGAAAAAAAAAAGAAAAAACGTAAGACCAAATAATGAAATATTCTTAAGTGTACGAGTATATAAATATATATATATATATGTATATAAAGAGCAACATGAAATTACAAATTACAAATACATTATTTACGCATTACTACTATGGAGATGAATTGATACGATATCAAATAATATGCAATAAATTCTCTACACATTTCAAAGAAATAGATATTTAAAATGTCCTTGTATTACATTTTCGATGAGGGCAGGTCTTTATGTTCTTATGTTTACGAAATTACGAAAAACTGTGAACACGCCAACAATTACGGTCAGACATGCTTACAACTATTAACATAATTTCGCATTTACTTATCCATCAGATCCGAAGATATCACATGCACGTGCTATGTTATACAAACTCACACTAATGTAATGAAAGAAATTTTTTTATTTTAAATCTAAAAGAAATTATCTGCAAGGAATCGGAAGTTGCCCAAAAAAACAAAAAAAAAATAATTCTTATGCTATATTTCTAATAAGGTTATCAGCGGACTATTGCATACCAAAATGGTATAAATTGTAATAAACGCACGCAAAGTAGTACATAAGCTGTTACAGTTTTAGTTTAGCGTAGATATTAGCATTTAACATTAGCTCACCATCTTACTCATTCAACATCTCTTTATTCGTCGGCATTATTCATTTTTACTATTTGTGTACCCTGCATCATGCTTAACATGTCATGGCTTACCGCTATGCCGGGGAGATAAGACTCGCGTTTATCAAGTCGGCGATCACGGATGCAACTCTCAGTTGATCATACTTTATGAGCAGCTATATAAACACTAATTACTTAGACTTTTATGTTCGCTTCGTAATACCCTTAAACCTGGAAATATTGTGTACTATCTGTTTTAACTTTGATGTGATGTGTGCTTCTCTTCTCTATTGTTACGGAAATCCCAAATCCAGTTCATGCTAGCCAATTGTTTTTCCCAAGTAATAAATTCCCTAGAGGGGGAAAGCCCAAGTGCACATTCGCGGTGCGTCATGCACTGCCGGCCGACGAAAAAGATTAGCGGAAAAGCAGGTTAACGGATTAAAAACGAAGCCATGGAATTAGGTAATAGTAAGATGCTAGTAAAAATGTATATAAATAGTCGAATTGCGGAGGGCAGAGTTAGTCGGACAAGAACATTTGAGTCAAAAAAGAATATTAGAGTTGAGAAGTCGAGTGTATTGCCAAAGTAAAATAGAAATAATTGTATCCTGTAGGGAATATAAATGTAAATAAAGGAATTTTGAAGTGTATTTCTCTTGAAAAGAATATCCACGATCTAGTGAACAGTTACGAACAGCTCAGCAGAGAAAAGCGAGTTTCGTAACAATATCATATTGTATAGCCTTACACTTAATTTCGCTTGTTAGTTTAGTACTTGAAGCCTAACAACACTGTAAGAAAAATAGAATAAAAAAAAAAGTTGCGCTTTTGATCGATGAACTTTCCCCATAATTGTAATTCCCTCTCTAGTTGTATTTTAATCTTCATCGGTTTTCTTAATTCGATTGAATGGTAACGAAAATCAATAAATAGACACATACACGATACCGATTAACTGCTGATAACCTCGCGTACAAGCCATTTGATGGCGCAATATCTTCTGGGCCTCTTGCAAAGTGCATTTTTAGAGAATAACTGAAAGAAGATTCGATCGATTTGTGTTTTAATTGTCAAAAACGATTGTTTATAGCCGATCGTACAAGAGCCGATCTTACATGTATAGCAATCATAGTTATAAATACTCAACGAATAGAAGATAGCCCATCCAAAAGATAATCTATGCTTTTTGAGATTTATGTCCTTTCTACGTTACCACTTATCGCGAAGTAAGGCAGAAAAACCAATACAAATTAATAAACATAGTATTGATCGCAAAAGGAGATAACTAACTAAGTTATTACTACTAATTGTCCTGTACAGTTATAAAATGGTCACTGATAGAGCGCATTATACAAATCGAGTTATAAGAATTTTCAAAGGCTTGCCACTATTCGAGATTTTGATTATGGTCTTAAAGGATATTGAAAATGATCTGAGAAATCTAATTTTTATAATCAATTAACCGTCTTATGTATATGGGGAGAACGTACATATATGGGATATTCCAGCGGCAATTCCGTAAAATTTTTCATAACACATTCGGTATACTATAACTTTTCGCCAAATAAATTGTTTTCGCATTTTTTTTTTTTAAATAAGGCACGATTTCATGATCATTTTGTTAAATTTTTCAATACCGCCCAATTTAATTAACCAGCTTATCAAAGATGCGAACCAAATATGAAGATATAGCTCACCTTTCAGCAAATACAAAAATTTCGCCTTATGCACGGTGTACCGCGACGATTTTATCACATAGTACTGTTCTTCAAAAAAAAAGATTAGTTTACTGCGCAAAAAGAAGTATATACCGATACGCAAGTAAAGCATAAAGTACGCCACCGCTCCCCTTTAATACACATAACATATTCACCTGTCTTTCTAAAAGTATTACCTGTCTTAATGGCTTATCAAATAACGCAGCAGCAGTCACTTTGATTTGATTGCAGTTTTATTAGGCTTTATTGTTCTTCTTTACAAAGCAATTGCCTGAATAGTCAGACACACATACATATAAATATTATGTACATAAAAATAGGTTCTGTTTTGCTTTTCTTTCTTTTTTCTTTTTTTTTGCAAAAAGTAACGACAATTTTAAGTACACATGAACGACCATAAATACTTGCCTATATGCATATATGTGTTATCCGATATATCTACCGTTGTAAATAGACTTTGTTGGTATAGTTTTTTCTACATATTTTTTTTTTTGAATTATAGACAATCAGTTTAACATGCAAAACATGGCATATGCGAAAAATATTTCATGCACAATTTTCAAATGTTTTAGGTCACATAAGAATAAATAGCAAAAAAAATTATTAGGAAAGCCATGATCCACTCAAGGTGTATCTTGAATTCCTCTCATTTATTTAGTTTTACAATAAATACAAATTTATATTTGTGCGGTAAAGCAAAGGAAAACACTTTAAGTTTTAAAAACATTTTAAATATCTATTACCTAAGCGTGCATTTATTTGTTTTTTCATTTATATAATTCATTTTTTCAATTCACCTAATATTTACATATCAGCTAAAATGAAATGTGAAATATCTCTTGAGATTACAATAAGCAGGAGTTGTTGACGTGGAATCTTTATTGAATTAATGCATGAAAGTTATGGATCGAAACAAAGGAAGGAAAGAAAAAGAGCAATGCATGTACACATGTCGCCCTGCAATGCTCACCAATGAGCATTAGTGTGAGAATATATGATTAGGAGAGTTGCCGCAAACATACCATAGCCATGCATAGCTTGGCAATCCATTATTTAATACAATATATTATTTGACTTCGCTACTGCACGACTTTTAAATTAATTAGCTAATCGTATAACTTACATATGACCTTGGAAATGTTCGAGCGGTCTAAAGAATTTTTTATTACGACACCTATCGAGATCGACAGAGAAATTAGATTATAAATGTCACTCAAATTTTTACGCAGAATCCCAAGTGAATTAATTAATTAAACAATTCATAATTGCATTTACATTGATTAAGTTTTATAAAACGATAAGGCCTTGCATAAGGCGTACAGAAAGAAACATTGAACCTAATTTCATTTAACAAAGCAGGCGAATCAATAGCGCCGATTCAATTAATTCGACATAACAGGGCGATAAGACGGAGACCGCACTACGGAGTCGGATTTCAATGCTCGTCTCACTTAACCCATACGCAGTCTTTTTGCAATGTACGAATCTTCAAATTCACATGACTCACGTTTCATGAAACACTTTACTCATACCGAGTTCTTTGTCTAAATTAAGAAGACGTGAATTGTAAAATAACACCCCAAGATCAGCAAATGCCTCTACATTCTCCATTTTACATAGTTCAATGAAATAAACTGTTGTCAGTAAACTTCGGCTTCAGAAGACTACGATTTTTAACTCTATTTAAGTTTAATATTCTTAAACAGTTAATTCAAACCCCATTTAGCTTGGGTCACATAAGTCTGATTGAAGATTCATTGAATCATATTCAACGTGGAAAGGGGTGAACAGTTTAACATCATGCGCAAGCATCGAAATGTGGAACGATTTTATAACAGAGGATAGATCAGTGCAAATGCGATCAGCTCCAAGGTATCTTGAGGAATTACCAGGCAAAAGTGGAAAATCAATCGATTTGAAGAAATCATAGAGCACTCTCGCTAAATTTGTCGTTTTATATAATATATGGTTTGTGAAATCATCACACTTTTGATTTCAGATTTCGCAAGTTCTCTTACTTCTTAGCCTATGCTTCTAATGACCTAAGGTTATTTTGATTTTTTTGGCTGATGCACCCGTTTTTTTTTTAAAACTTTCATTCACACATTCATTTTGCAATCCTTTGCAATACTTTGGAATTTGCAAGGCCTTCCTCAGGATAGTACTCAACAGAACAACTACGTCGATACAGGCGGCAACGCAGTTTGGATTAGGGATTATCATGTCTCTGATCGTTTTGGCGATTAATAAAACAAATCAGAAATGATGTTCTGACATTTACTCTAGTACGGGAGTTCAGCTTTGAGTAAATAAAAGCATTATAGACGGGCAAGACCGATACAACTGAGCCTAATGCAGCTATTCACTCGTTTTGGTAATCACATACCAAAAGTTACACATCGTGTTCATACAAAGACATACATTTTATGAAAGTCAGCATATCAAGAAAACATGGAACACAATTCGATAACGTTGATCTCTATATCAATTTACTATTATGGGACTAATTTTCATCATGAGACATTAAAAATTATATCTTTTTACTATAAGGTATAAGATTCAGTTCTCGGAACAACGATGATATGAGAGAGGGTTAAAAAAATTGCTCCGGCGATACCAATTTAGAACGTCCAAATATTATTACAGCAAGCGAGTTTTGTCGAGAAATTTTGAGAAATGCATTCTTTTTCTATGTAACGACTTTTCAAAATAGGGCGTTATATGGGGAGTGCTCGAAAAGGTAGACCGATCCACACCATTTTCAATAACTTTCGTACTTGGGTCTGTGCAGACGGACAGACACGCTTAGAAAATGATTCTAAATTAATCGGTATGATAAAAGGCGGGCCTATCTTAAGCCCTTCTGCGTGTTACATATATCCGCACAAACGTGATATAACCTATAACCTAGACTTAGATATATATAGATATCGATTAATTAATGTGTACCGTGTTGTACCGAAACCATATTCACGTAGTATAATATTCGTAAAGTTTTTCCCTTGTTATATCGAAACCGTGATTTCCAAGCACCCTGTTAAGTAAGATACGCCTCTGTATTGACTTAACTTAGATGACATTAAATTAACTTACTTACCCTTCGTTGTTGCTGCGCGTAAAAAAGCTTAACATAACAGTTTATATGAAAACAACTTACGATAGGTTAGGTAAGTGAAGAGACATATATTCCGCTCTTGTTAAGCTTTAACTAATATGAACTATGCTTAGGGTCATTTACAAACAAACGCATACCAATGCGGTTAAATCAGAAATAAAACCACTTTAAAAAAAAAAGTTTTAAATAACCATCAAACTACTACAATTTTTGACAGCCCTCTCTTAGTCTTCATTAACACTTTAAACAAATAAGACATTTACTCAAACATATACTCATACATATATATATCAAAACGAAAGCAAATTTCTTGAATGATTTTTTTGCAAAAAAATAATAATAATAATAATAATAATAAAAATCCAAACCCATAATTATGACAACCCTAAAGGGTTTATATTTGTCGTTGACATGATGGCTAATTACATATATCAGAACCACTGTAAAAATATTAATGTCTATTACAATTGAAATCGCGTGCTCTTAATTACTCCCATAGTGACCAGTGGTGATTATCTTTAAATTTCATGTCATGTTGATATTCAAATAACTGAAACAACGACCGCAATGAACCAGTTCTATGTACAATCCCGCCAATTGAAAAAAACTAAAGTCAATATTGAATTGTTTTTAGCAAACGTTAGATTCAAAATTCAAGTGCAAGTGTAAATAGTAGTCAGCAGCAATATCAAAAATACCAAAAAAAAAAAAAACAAAAAACACATAAACAATATAAAGCAATTAAATAAAAAACAAGTTTTATATTAAAACATTCGATTTAAAAGTCTTGAACCGGTGCCGGTTTTTTCATTTTCTCTCTTCACTTTTTCGATTCAATTTCGGCGTTATTTTCTCTTCTCAGATATTCCCGTTAATAACATTTGACTATTAAGTAAAAAAAAAAAAAGATTTGAATACCATACAATACAATATATATATATATGTATATATATTTACATATATATTTATGTATATATATATATATATATATATATATATATATATAGATATATATATATATATATAGTTTATTTTCTTTGCATTGCACTCAAGTTTTTCATAATAATAGAAAATTCGTTTATTCTAAGTACACTTTTTAACGAAAACTTTTGAGTGCTTGCATGAGTGTGTGTAGATAATTCTCTAAAGAAGAAAAATATGTATAATAAATTACTACACTGGTCCTTGGTTTTGGGAATTGTTGGCATTTTATTATCAGCATTGGGTGCATATTGCGGCTGGTTCTACTTTCCAACAATGATCCATCAAAAGGTTGAAGAGGTGGGTGAGACTCTTTTAAAGAAAAAAAAAATAAAGAAAGAAACTATTAAAAAAAAAAAAATGATTATTTAATACATTAATTTTAGGCGGTGCGATGCGTCTTTGATTTTTCCCATCTTAAGCAAATATATAGAAAAATGGCAAAACCTCTTGAAGGAGGAAGCAATTTTAGAATTAATTTTTAGTTAAATATTTATATCAAATTTTTAAGATCAATGCCTACGAACGCTTGCATATAAGTGTATGTCCTTTCCTTATCAAGGACACCTCTGTGTTAAACTGATGTGAACAAATTTTGTACCAAGTCTTACGTTACAAGTATTAGGTTACAAGTCTGTATTTTCTGAATGTCCTGGACAGTTCGCGGTGGCCAATTAAGAAAATAAACGTCTACTTTCAGCTTTGCATTTTACTTTTTGCGAATTTTTGTCAGCCATCCACTTAAAAGCAAATGAATAAAATAAACTAACAGATTAGTGCTTTTGGTTAAAAAAAAATCATGGGTAAGCTAATCCTACATATGTACACATTACAGGATCCCTGAGGCATATGTCTAGGGATTAAGAACAGCAACACTAAACCAAGATGTTCCAACCTTTCGACGTTGGTTGGTTGGTGCAAAAGTGACAAAAGCATTAATGCCAACTTTCTGAACTAGTCCTCTCATATAATTAATATTGCTTTGGTTATTATAAAATGGCGTCTCCATTAAAGGAGCATCCTCAACAGACTTCGCCTCCGACAATTCAATCTTCTCACTGATTACCCGCTATACTAGGCCGCCTTCTTGGTGTCACTTAATCTCAAATATGCCAAACTCATATGATCTCGATCATCTCGATTCTTCTCCAATACTTTTTCTTCACTACGTATCTCATCTTGTATCTTATTCGGCTGGAAGTCTTAAAAGCCCATAACGAATGTGAAATTATTCATGATTTGCAACAGTTGTCGCATTGCCTACTTTTTCAGGATTACATGATCAACTTTAACGAATGATTCATCAAAAAACAAACAAGAAAAAAAAATTCAATGCATTAAAATGCTTCGATTCGATAATGGTTCTGTAAGAACAAAATGTTTTACTCAGAAAAAAATTGGCAAAAAAAATGTCCCATTTATTTTCAATTCATAAACTGATCGACCAGTTAAAGGAATACTTTCAAAAGCAGTTAAAGTAATTGATTAAATTCAGTTAAGAAATTGTAAAAGCACACTTTCCTACAAATACGTGGAACATTAAAGTGATATTAGGAATGTATTATAACCAGATTTTCACTATAGTCTTTATATAGTCATCAATGAAGAATGAAAGTGTATTAACTTTGTTATGCCCCTTGCCTAATCTAAAAAGACGCATCAGAATATTAATATATTTGATCATTAGCTCACGGGACAAATGTTTAACTTAGACTAGGAGATTTGATATATAAAATGTTTTGATTAAGGGCAGGTAATTCAAGTGAGTAGCAGGTAGTTTTTTAACTCAACACAAGCTAGAAAAATCTCATCATCATCATAAAAATCCCGAAACCGATTATTCAAAATTCGATCAATCATGGTTAATAAATAACTTGTGATTATATTGAACATTTAACATACTGTATATAAGGTGTCATATTATTTTACTTATTACATGTCCCTTATATGAATGTACTGAAAGTGATAGGTATCGAAGATTCGTCTCCAAATGACAATAGTTTTCTTACTTTCTTATTAATAGTAATTGTGTGCGTATCGCGATTGTAGTTACTCTACATAGTATTTCAAGCAGTGTGAAATCAAACCATTCATAGCTTTATAAGTAGTTATTATTAAAAAAAAA
Source organism: Glossina morsitans morsitans (assembly GCA_001077435.1). Classification (NCBI taxonomy): domain Eukaryota; kingdom Metazoa; phylum Arthropoda; class Insecta; order Diptera; family Glossinidae; genus Glossina; species Glossina morsitans. Next base: position 49,981 of record CCAG010007373.1, on the reverse strand, counting down.
AAAAAAAGTTATATAAAATTTTACTCACGTTCCAAACATTTATTTATTTATTTATTTTTTTTTTTTTTTTGTTTATGCTTAAGTATATAAACCACAATTATTAAGACATTGCGTTTAGTGAAACGAAATGCCGTCATATACAATAACAACATCTATGTATATGCTAGGCTTTCGTATATAACTTTGACTTTGGCAAGTTGTTGTGCAATATTTCTTTAAATCAAATTTGTCCATCGATATAGTGTTGGTCGAATGTCTTCTAATAATTTATTTTCAATGGCAAATTTCAATTTCGATATATTATCACAATTATCTTTGACAGGTATATTAAATATATCATTCTATATATATGTAACATTTAAACATTACCCTCAGGAGGAGACATTCTTTCATAACTAAACAAATTAAACGTATCGTTCAGTATATAACGTTTAAATATATTCATCAAGAACATAAGTTCCTTCGAAGCAGAAATCAAAGATCCTTTATATATATTTAAATATATATATATATATATATATATATATATATATATATATATGTGTGCATTCAGCTTGATTAGGCATAGCTGCCTAATAGTACAGTTTATGTACGATAGATCTGGTGTAGTCAATTTTCAATGAGAAAAGTACATTAAAGAAATCTATAGATTTCAGATTTTCTTGTTCAATAACATGAATAAAAAATCTCTTAAAGAAAATATATTGAAAACATTTGCAAGAACATCAGTCTGTGTTCGACAATACTATCTCTAAGAATAACAATTACATATATCGATTTACGTTATATAATATCTATACATATGGCGGGTTTACACTTTTCAGATAACTTAACATAATAGTGAATAAATAGCGATTGGCAAAAGTCAAAAATCATTTTAGTTTCTTTATTGTCTTCATTTAAGTCCATGGGCAAAGTGGATCTTTGATCAGATAATTTCAGAATAATGTCATATTCACTTAGGACACGATACTCCTTCCAATAATAATAATAATATTCTAATTACTTTATTTTTTGAAATAATTGTAGTTGTTTTTTATTATATATTTATCAATATATATAAAAATGACTTAGGTTTGTTATGTTCATAATGTGATGGTCAGTCATCGATTTCGAATATTAGTAATTGTAAAGATTCCTAAACCTCGACCTAACCCAATTGCTGTTTTACAAAATTTTATGATTTTTCTTCGTTTATTCCATATGACCACAAAACACATACATACTCTTATGTCTTACTATTTAAGTTTACTTGAACTGCTTGTATATTCAATTCAGATTTTGGGCCATTGTCAATTGTTTTTTTTTTATTGCACTATTACTATTTGTTGTTTTTGTATACAATTTTTGTATACAAATACGTTTTTGATATTTTTAGCACTTAAAGCAAACGATCATTGACCTTGAATTTATGGTTCCATTGCACATACAAAAATAAGTAACATAGTCAATGACAAACCAACTGACAAGTCTTTCAATCTTTCTTGTAGAATTTTATTAAAAGCTGGGAAAGAAAGCATGGACAAGTTGGAGCCGGCATACAAAAAAACACAAAAACTCAAACTAATTGGTATATGAAAACCAACTAAAGTGAATGCCCAAGATGTAAGCATTTGAATTTAGCTTATGGGCTAAACAAGTAAATTTAAAGCAAAATAAAAGTTCGTCATCATGTAAAACCGACTGTTAAATATCCTTTACAGCCTCGCTTAATAAAATTCTGCATTTATCATCGTCATAAAATGCAAAATAACATATCACCATATTGCTGGCGTAGAAAGCCTTACTTCAAGAGAAACTTTATATCGAACGGGAGTCGAAAAGGGGATTTATTTGTTTCATACTTAGCAATATATATATTTATATGTTAAATCCCTTTTTTGAACCAACTTTCGCCATACAATAAACTAAATCTTGTTGACATTGTTGGCCTAGTTTTCCGATCTACGTTTATATGGGAGGGAATGCAAGAAATTCTCCCATACTATCGAACATTTGCTGCATTTCTTTAGTACACCAGAACACTGATTTTCACCGGGAAATACTGAAAATAACAAATTTTCGACTCATAACCAATTTTTCGAAACAAAATATATTTATAAGAGAAAATGGTCGTAAAAATATTCCGATCCGGTCCAATCTATTTTTAACCATATCGACTTTTGGGCACACACACTTCAAAGTCTCTCTCTCTCTCTCTCTCTCTCTCTCTCTCTCTCTCTCTCTTTCTTTCGCTCGCTCGCTCGCTCTCCCTGTCTCTCTACATAGCCAAAAAGAAAAAAACATTTTTGAAATGTCCGCTAGGCATCCGCATGAGTAGCCAAATAGGTAAGCACAGCGACAACAAAGTCAGTGTTCGCCGATCCCACGCTAGATTTAAGTTTTTACGTAGTTGTAGGAAGGACTCAGTTGCTAAAGCCACTTACCTATTGGACACACACCCAATAGGCACTTCTCTCTATCTCTTTCCTCACTTCTCCCTCACTGTCATCGTGATACACAAATAATGGACAATCCGCTGTGTGGGGTAATCGGACTTGTTCACTGCAGACTAACCTAGAAAATTTGCTGTGTTAGTAGCTGAGTAATGGCATGTCCGTAAAACTAAAAATATATAAAGAATTGTCATTTTTGTGAGCAGCCCTCCTTCCTACGCACAACCACATTATATATATTCGTAAACGTCTCAAGTTCTACGAGTTTAGGATATATGTGTTGATGAACTTAAGTTCAACCTCCACATTAATGCTTTTGTGAACAAAACTGAATCTGAAAAGACTTTAAAAATCCATGTATTTGTAAGCGCTTGTAGACTTCATTAGTTAGGTCGCTTCCTTAGTATTCACTTATTGCCGGGTCACTAAGACGATTTTCAGCACTCTTTTATGTTCTCGCGAACAATCACGAATCACGAATTCACGAATCAGGGCGACCTAAGATTGTAATTAAAATTCAAATGCAAATCACCTACAAATTAGTTTTTTCAATGGACAAAAGTCCCCATAACACTTTGCAAGGCAACGCTGATTATAGGATGCATTTTTTCTCATCAAAAAGCAAAGTTTTCAATCAATAAACGAAACTTAAATTTTTCCATTGTTTTGAAAATTACAAAAGTGGAGGCACTAAACAACTGCAACTAGTAGACTATCTGTAAGAATGACGAATGACATGAAATTTATACACGTATCGTGGGAAGGTCGGTACTACCCACAAACCAGGAAATGGATCTGTCAACAGTGATGCCACATATGTGTCACACAAGGGAGCTATTATGTGATGCGTTTGGAGTGCCTTCAAACATTGAATGAGCTAGGCGAGCACAATGGCATGCGCCTAATATGGGTGCCTGACCATTCGGGTACATAAAAGCTGACTGTGTGGTTAACAGAGTGCCCCGAGGAATCATGATAGGTGCTGAAGTTTCAAGAAGACTGGTATCGTAATGGGCACAGAGAAAATCGGAATGCAGTTGGAAGCAATCTTCCGGCATAGCACACAAGCTAGTGGAACTAAGACAGAGCGATGAAGGCTTCCACACGGCTCGTAATTCCCTCATGTACTCAAGTGTCTCTGATATCGATTCATGCATGTTCTGCCAAAGGACGAGGACGACGATGATGCTATCAGCAGAATCAGACACCAAGCGCTTGGCGAGCATTTTATAACGTCGGACACTGTATAGTGATCCGAACCAAAGAAAGGTGGTGGAATTCACAAGTATTCTACAACTGGAGGGCGAGGAGCACGGCCAAGTACAATAGATCTTGTGGGTCGCGGTACGGATTGCCCACACAATTAATAATAATAGTAATAATAAGAAGTAACGCGTTATGCATTTATCTCAAGTGATTCTAAAATGCATGAATGTAGATTTAACTATCAGTAATTGGTAATAAGTTAGGCCTTTGTAATTCCATTTTTTTTTTTTTCTTTTTTTTACCCTACAACTAACTCCTCAATTAATTTCCAAAAAGGGCATAAAAAGGTGTCTTAATTAAAAAAATATAAATATTAAAGAAGATATAAGTAATACTTGTGTACATTTTTTGTTTGAGTTTAGCTCGGCTGAGGAGTTAGTGTAAGAAATACGATATTGACACATTAACGACCTAAGAGTGGAAAAGATTAATAATAAATACTGTAACAGAATTGTAACAGGTATATAAATATGAAACCGAAATTTGCCCACAGATGGCCTAAAGGTTACATGTTAAAATTTGCGTTTTTTCCTTAGCTTGGTCATCTGGCATATACCGACTGAACGATACAAAAAAAAAATTCTATCTTGCATCGTATCCTACTTGGGCATGAAAACTGAAGATATTTAACGATCACCAGACGTAAAAAGCAATGGCTAGATCTAGTCGTTGCTTTGGCAGGACGATATTCTGTGTGTGGTAGGATGTGTTTTGTTAGAGCTGTTAGAGCCAAATCGAACGATATGTCAAAAAAATTAACACAAGGTCAATTTTTTACATGACAACCATCCATTACTTACTTGACTTATGGTTACTTCAATATTTCGATTTTTTGTCGATATTCTCAAAGGACTTTTATAATAAACATCACATATCTGGTAAATATAACAAACAAAAAAATGTTGAACTTAAAATTGCATAATATTCTGGTATCTTGTGGCTTTAGTATTCATATTGGAACTGCAGTCTGCTATGACGACACTAGATAGACATTGTGGTTATTGTGTTGCATCGTGTATTTTCTAAAAAAAAAAAAAAGAAAAAGTTATATAACCCGATTTCAGTTATGAAATCATAGAACTTATTCGATATCTTTGATTTACATGCAAATTTTTCCTTTTCATTTTCAGAATGTAATAATTACGGATGGGTCAGAGCAATATAAGCGCTTCGTACAGTTGCCGCAACCACTCTCTTTTAAAGTTTACGTATTCAATGTAACAAATTCGCATAAAATTCAACTTGGTGCCATACCGATTGTAAAAGAAATCGGACCATATATCTATAAGTAAAATGCCTCAGTAAATATGAAAGGCAGAAATGAATGTCACTTAAAAAATATACTCTTTGAATTTCTTAGACAATTCCGAACAAAGCGTGTACAACATTTCTCACGGGACGGTTCCAAAATTACTTATGTACAAGATCAACTCTATATATTTGATGAGGAGGCTTCGGCTCCGTTACGCGAATCGGATAACATTGTGGTATTGAACATGCATATGAATGTACGTAAGATGTAAAAACCAACAAAATATATATGTAAAGTACTTTTATTATTTATTATTTTATTTTATACCCAAAAACCAAAAAAAAAAAAAATAAAAAATAAAAATGTATTAGGCTTTCTTGCAAGTATTCGAAAAAGAAATCACCGATATTTTGCAAGGTTTCGCAAATCGAATCAATCATCGTTTAAATCGAACGCCAGGTGTTCGCGTATTAAAACGTTTAATGGATCGTATACGTGGGAAACGTAAAGTAAATTTTTTCTTGTATCACTTTTTTGTTTCTTTTCGACAAAAAATTAAAACCAAACTGAAGATTAGATTCGGTTCATACCGAATATTTTAATACTCATCATCGTTTTTGCAAACGTAACCAGTTTAGTTATAAACATATAGCATATAGAAATAATCAAACAAGTGAAGTTAAGAAGAATTGAAAAAAAAAAAGTTTGTTCATCATAGGCGTGACAGAGATCACGTTGAATCATTTTCACCTTCAATTATTATTAGAGTATTTGCAAACCTAACTACAATGCGGAATGCTAGCATCTTCTTATTAACATGGAAATTCTGATGTAAAGAGATTTAAAGGCATGTTTTAGGTTTTGGAGATAGCCTCATGCCTTCCCACGCCTGTGTAAATCCGTTCTCTGTCAGAGCAGAGAAAAGTTGAAATTATGTATATCGATAAAATGATTTCAGATAGACAATTTTTCTAGAATCTTCAAAGATTCTTCCAACCTTTCTTGTAAGCAAAAAAAAAGATTCGGATGCTGAGTATAAAAATAAATTTTATATTAGCAATTGCTTAATCCTCTAAATATGACTAAATCCTCTAATATGACTAAAGCTCGACAAACTTTTATTCTATTAGCCCCGATGTCCCCATCTTCATTTTGCATGCTTTTTTAATCTTCTAATCGCTTTAGCACTATATATAATCGCGGTTATTTTAATCATTAACAATGGATTCTTAATTTCATGGATTAACAATGAATTCTTTCTCTTATTAATTTACATAAATTTAGAACCCTTCAAATGGGTCCATAATATATTTCTAAGCGTTTATGATAATGTGAAAGTAAGTTGGGTTTATGTAACAACGTAACATACATATATATTTGCAATAACATTATTATTATTATTGCTTGTAAGGGAAAGAGATTTGGTTTTGAACAAACATTTTACTTAACTGCCTTCTACTAATCACTCTGCGTTTTTTCTCAATTTCCCCACTTTTAGTCGGTTTTAGAAATAAGCGAAAATGATCCGAGTCTGGCCATATTGTTAGTGCATTTAAATGCGAATTTAAAAGGAATATTCAATGATCCGAAATCGATGTTTGTTAGCACTACCGTTAAAAATTATCTATTCGATGGTGTACGTTTTTGTGTTAATCCTCAAGGTTTGGCCAAAGCGATATGTAATCAAATCAAGGAAAGCAGCTCGAAAACATTACGCGAATTAAAGGATGGCAGTTTAGCCTTCTCCTTTTTTCATCATGTGAGTTCCACTAAATTAAACAAATGCATGGCTTTCTGTCTGTCTTTACATTTTTATTTTGAACTCATATCTAATTTTACACTTTCAAATAGAAAAATGGTTCCGGCCAAGAATTATTTGAAGTTCATACCGGCAAAGGTGATGCTATGAAAGTTATGCAAATACAAAAACTAGATGATTCACACAATTTACAAATTTGGCTTAATGCTAGTGAAAATAATGAGGCATCGATGTGTAATCAAATTAATGGCACGGATGCCTCTATGTTTCCACCCTTCCGTCAACCGGGCGATAATATGTACATTTTTAGTACTGATATTTGCCGTTCAGTGCAATTGTTTAATCAACATCCAATCGAATATAAAGGTATACCCGGTTATCGTTATTCGATTGGTGAGAATTTCGTTAATGACATCGGTCCTGAACATGATAACGATTGCTTTTGTGTTGATAAATTAACAAACGTTATTAAACGTAAGAACGGTTGCCTATATGCCGGTGCGTTGGATTTAACGACTTGTTTAGGTAAGTCATGAATAATGAAATCAATTTTACAATAAATAGTTTCGTTCATTTATAATTATATATAAAAATATAATTTATATATTCAATTATTGTGCTGACCTCAAATCAAAGCATATCAACTTTTAAAAAACCATTTATCATATGAAAGATTATAATAAACTTAAAACATTCTTTTATCATCATTGAGTTACCTTCTTATTAAATCAAATGTTTACTTATAACACTTTTTGTTGTAAATCTTTTACATCTTAATACCCATCACCGAGAGATAGCAATACAATAATTTCGTCTTTTTGTTTATTTTACGTTTTATAAGATCGAAAGTCGAATTTGCCACATCTAACTCTGCTCGCAAGCTCAACCCCCGATAATTGCGAAAAGTAAAAATCGAAAGATTGAAACATTTTAATATGCTTTAATGAATAACATACTATAGCATGCTCAAAAATTGTTTCTTTTCGGTATCATCTTTCATTGCAATCCGTTGCATGTGCAAATGAGTGTTTCAAAAGAAACATCCACCGCTTGTGGTACATGACATATTGAATTTGTGAGGACTGAAGACACACCTACTCATTTATAAAATTGATCGATTTTCATTTATGAGTAATCTCAATGAAATTCTGTACACTGACATCTTAATGAAATTTGGTCCAAGAACAAATACTGTTAACAAAGACTTAGATCGGATTATTTTTGTTACCCTTCCGAAATTTATAAAATTTTTTAATAAAAACGGCTGAGTAACAGTATTAAAGTGTACTGAACTGATATGAAAAATTTCATTTGAATGCGCCAATGCGCCCACTTCCATAGGGTCCGTTTAAGTATCGTCCCAATTAACCAACTAAAAAACTATTTCTGGGCAAAAAGTTTATTGATTCAAATATATTGAATTGTAAGGATCGTTCGGGTCTAAGGTACGACCGAAAGCTACTTTCAGGCCTTCCTGTGAAGAAATTTGTAAGAAAATTAATTGAAACGTTAGTTTTTCTTGTAATTCTTCTTCATTCGTGAAAATTAGTAAAGTTAAGACAGTCAATTTGCCATAAGAGGAAGCTGTCAGAGGGAGAAAATTCGTTCGGAAAACGAAAAACTCGTCCGTGAATAGTATGTTCTTTCATGACAATAAAAGTGGTACGTGAAAAAGAAAACCGATACGTAGAAAAGAAGCCCTTGCATAGTAAAAGCGATTGCGCGAAAAAGAAAACCGTTGCATAAGAAAGAAGAACCACCATAAGTTGTGGTAACCGCAGAATATTAACTCCGTGTTCAATTTGTGACTATAGCCGAAATGTTCGCGTAATTTAATAACCGCGATCGTAACATGCAACTTCGCAATACTAGTGAACTTGTAAAAAGAGGTTTGTGTCTTTGAACAACCAACCCTGACAGTTATGAGATTTTTGCCTCGTTTAGAAAGAATTGGTTATTATAATTTGGACTTCCGGTAAATCTACAATACGTCATCATACCCTTGACGAATAGTAAAAACGATAAGAAAATTCCAGAACGAGTGGGTGAGAGTGCTAAGAAAGCCGTGTAGCACTGTTGAAGAGTTTAGTTGGAGGATATATCCCTTTTTTCTTTGGAGAAGACTTGCTCTGGATGTACCCATACGTAAGAACCCAGCAAGAACAGAATCTTGTGGTTCTTCTGCATTTAAGCGATATTTGTTTGAGGCTAATCCGAAACCACTGCAACCAGATTGGAAAATCGAGCATCATGTCATATCCTAGAAATGCGTTTAGTATATAGTGAATAACGGCCTTACTTTCGCTGAAATAGTGAATGTCCCGACTCCACTTTACGGTCGAGTGGGACGCTAACTTCCCAGTGGATCAATTTTGACGAACGCTACATTGCCTCTCGCTAATTATGACGTTTAATTCTAGAGATCTCACGCCTTACCTAACCATGGTTTACATAGTTTTGAATAATTCAGAACAGATTATAATTAGGCGATAATTTGTAGTATTAATGAGGTTGTCCTGGTTGGGTATTGGTCGAACCTTAGCAATCGTCCAGCAACTTGGAAAAAGGCCGGCGTGATAGCACTTGCTAAAGAGGTTGCTCAATGGCCTGGCGAAGGTAGCAGGAAACTCCCTCAGCACTATGATTGCGAAGCCATTTAGTCCCAGAGTTTTTGGAGCCGTGGGACTGGCTAGGAGCTTTTTGAGGGCAAGGGGAGAGATTGTTACTCTTCCGAGCAGGCGCAGTCACTAGTTACTGTGTCGTAAATGACAGTGTGAAGCCAACCAGCACATTAGTTATGTTGAGAAGAATCGGCTAGAATCGGTAGATTGGTTATCAATTCATTTCACGAGCGACCTGAAAAATATAAGTTCGCGTTCCATGTTTTGTATCATTTCTGCAGCAGTGTTGATGTTATCGTATAGGTAACATGGTTTCCAATTAATATGCTTGAAGAAGTTATTGAGCTCTATCCAATTCGCCTTATGAAAATTCCAAATTGGAGTATGTGTTGGCTCATATACATATATATATTCTTTTTTAAATGACCAATCACTAAGGGATTGTGTCCTATTCGAAGTCAAGAAAGGGAATGATATAGGGAAGTGGCCGCAGCCTAGTGGGTCTTTACCGACTGAACACTCAATATAGTTACGATCAAAATAAACTCTACTCTACTGATATTTAAACCCGCGAATATTGACTTGTTAGTCACTCTCACAATAGTTATTAAGAATAGAGGATGTTGTGTCGGATAGGGTGTCAAAGCCATGTGAGGAAACGTCCATAACAGCGTTTCAACTTCTATAAACAAACCCCTTATTCAAAGTGAGTTTTTCGATAAAGAATTTCACCCATAAAGGTGTAATTCGGAATCCTGAGTGCTATATTGTTGCGAACATTTGACATTGTTGCGGACATGGCAAAGGCTACGTGTGATGTGAAATTTCGAATAATTTGGCATCCACCTAAGTGGAAATTATGTGAATCACTGTTTTTATTGACCTGCATCTCACAAAGAGTAAATACATCGGGCGGAAATGTGGCGCATATATGCTTATATCGCGAAAGGATTTGCCCACAACCCCGGTAGTACTCAATACTTTGGAGATAGGTGTAAGTGCGAGCCAGACTGGTTACTCGTATGCCTTTACCGATCGAGCACGCACCACATATGGCCACGCCACAACGAATTCACAACGCAAGTAATGGTGGATAGGATCTGGAGGTGGGAATAAAGTGTAATTTTTGTTGCTACTGTAGGGAGAACACAAAAGTCCTGGGTAGTTGTTATATGTTGTGTTGTGATGCTCCTGTTGCTGTTGTGTTGGTGCCGTTGTTACTTTTGTTGTTGTTGTTGTTGTTGCAGCTGTTGCTGATGATGCTATTGCTGTTGTTTTTAGAATTTTATTTGTTGAATTGCTTCGTTTCTGTTGCTGTTTTATTGTTCTTGTTTTTGTTCGTCCGTCTATTGTTTTGTTTTTATTCTGGTTACAGCTATAACTGTTCGTCTTGTTAGTATTTTTGTTGCTGTTTGTAGCCGTTATTAGAATTGCTAATATGGTATACTGCTTATTGACGATGTTGCAATTGTTGCTGCTGGTATTCCTTTTCCTGGTATTGTTGTCGTTGCTATTATTATTTGTGTTTTCATCACCGTCTATCGCTATTGTTGTTGCTATCGCGATTTTTGTTTTCGTTGTTATTCCCTTTGTGCTATTGTTGCTGTTGTTTTTCTTGTTGTTATTGATTTTAGTATATTCCTAATTTATACTCTTACTGTAGATATCGCTTTGCTGTTGTTATTGTTATTGTTGCAGTTATTGCCATTGTTGGTCTTGATTTATTCGACTGCTGCTATTGACTTTGTTGTTTATTTTACTACTGTTTTTTGAGTTATGCGAATTGTTTTAATTCTGTCTCATTTCTTAATGTTGCTTTTTGGTGATGTTATTTTCATATGCTCGATCAGCACTAGTTGTCATGCATTGGTTATTTTTCTCTCGCTGAAATTTTACCCCACGTGCACGAATGAGTCAATATTTCCAGGCACCCAACACAATTCACCCTCCGTTTGATTAATCGTTCTTCTTCCTCTGCTTTGATATATTTTATTCAGAAACTTTCATTTCATATTTTCACTTGAAACTTGATCTTGTTAATTTGTATTTGAGAATTACAACTATGTCCCACAAGTTAATTAAAACCACAAAGTGGTAATTCCTAGTTTTAATAATATAAAGCATAACCAGACTCAAGTAAGACACGTCAACGTTTTTCCATGAATCAAACTCTATATTTTTATGTGTATAAGGTTATAAATGCATATATATAACATATATATAAATCTATATCTATTGATCAAGGAAACAAATGACTAATCTACAGTTTAAATATTGCAAAACCGGTTCTGTTATGCAATGTTGTGTACGGGTATTTTTGCGTGACGTACTCGCAAATTCTCCTAACGAACTGGACAAGTATGAAGGGAAATAGTTTGTAAGAATAATTGCATCGGCTTGGGAAAATTTATGTTGCTTGGGTATGTGTGAGGAGCAGCAGCAAAGCTAATATCCAGCACTAGCATGTATGATAATGCGTTTACAGAGCAAATATACACCAACCATATCTTGACATTATAGATATTAAGATGAAACAGGGAATAGGAAAAAGTTTGTTGTTAAATTAGTCCACGTTCACGTTTTCGACTATCTTCCCTATAATGGCGTACATGTACACTATGCCTTTTAATGGAAACAAAGTACATTTTGTGGTATTTTATAACAAAAATAAATAAATGCTTCCTCGACTAAAGTCTTTTTACCTGTTGGCATACCTCTTAACTATGCCGTGGTATATATTTCAATTGCATATGTAATTAATAAAATCTTCAAAGTGGTGATATTTTTTTATCGGATACAATTTTTGCCTTTTTTAAGGTGCGCTAAAGTGCGCCACAAATGGGTCGCAAACATATATTTCATCACCTTGCATATAATGTACTCAAGGCCTTTTCCGAAATCTATATTTTACCAACAATTTTTTTTTTTCTTCATCTGCTTTATATTAATACAATGTTTACATTTTTATTACGTTAATTATTTAAACTTATAAAAAATGGCCCAAGTTGCGTTATCTCTTATCGTTATTTATTTATGTATTTTTAATGAACACCATATAAAGTTTAAATTTTTATACCTTATTAATTCTATTAACGACCCTACATATCAGCTTATTATGGGCGCTATAAACTTGTTGTATACATATAATTATTGCAATAACCAGAAGTTTCGGTTAATTATGATGCAATTAATTTTGATTTTATAGATTCTGTTATATTATAAAACAAAAACAAAAAAAAAAAATATTGAAAAGGTTACATGTTCGCTTTCCCTAGATCTTTTTTTACACTAACTGCTGTGTTATATGTTAAGGTCGTCAGAGATTTTGGTTATTTACATATGGAATCCAGCTAAAATAAATTAACGGCCGAATTCAATTGAATTTTAGAAATGAATCTTATGAGAAGCATTATTAATAAATATTACAACATATATAAATAAAAAAAAAAAAATGAAGAAAAAATAAAGGGACAAAATTCGTGGGTAAAGAAAATAGAGGTTAAATTATTTAGATTCTTATTTCTCTAAAGGTCTTTAAACGGGCTGATTATCTCTACATTGGCGAAGTTTTACGAAAATGAAGTTCTTAGAGAAGCGATTACGAATATTAAAGTTAATCTTACCAGATGATGGCAACAAATTAAAAGTACCATATATTAAATTGACTAAGAAAGAAACACCAAGGATGGATCTAACTTTCTCAAGAGACAGTAAAACTAACAAAAGCAATCTATCTTCAGAAGGACGCAAAGAGATAAGTAAGCCCCGGATTTTATGGAATTTACGTGCCATCTGTAGAAACGGAACCATAGAACAGAAGCGTACCCACTAAACACAGCTTTTTTATCACGTAAGATTTGATGAGCGCAAAAAAGCTATAACATTTAATAAAACCTAGCGGTGACGCAACGACGTAACGAACAGTTTAATAAGCAAATTGTAACGTACTCTTTGATCGGATAAAACCTCTATATCCATGAACGGATCTACATTCTCCAATTTTTGTGTATCGATGAAATATTCAGTAGAGAATCAACTCCTACTTGAAAATGAAAAATTCTTACAATTTTTTTTTTTAAATTAGCTTTTAACCAAATTGTCTAAGTCAGATTGAAAGAAATAAGGGTGCGGTTACAAGGTAAAGGAAAAACCAGTGTAACATCGTCAGCATGCATTAAGATTTAGTTGAACTTAATCTCCAAAAGGACATCATTGATATATATATGATAAATAGAAAGGCTTCTTTGTGGCTGCCTTGAGGGACACCTGACGTCACGGAGTATTCATTAGAGGTGACGGAGTTAAGCAGAATTCTCAATGATCTATTATGAAGTTAAGAGTTTATCCATTTCAATACATCTAAAAGAACTCCATAGGTATGAAGATGGAAGAGCAATAATTTATAATTAATTAGGTCAAAAACTTTTCTAAAATCAGGGTGTAAAGCGTCTGCGCGTGATACACTGGAGAACGCGTCGAAAACATGGTAAGTGAGAGGGCTGATAACGGTTGACACCAAAAGTTAATTATTGAGTAACAATTCGTTCAAACAATGTAGGTACGAGACCCAACTTAGCAATGTCTTTATAGTTCTCGATGAGATATCTGCTTCACATTTGCACATGTGTGAAATGAAATAAGGAAACTACTCTTCCAATATGAAGGGAAAGTGCTGCTTTCAAAGAATGATTGAACTTCTTTGAGATTACTACATATTAATACGTCGTTTTCTGAAATGACCAAATTCGGAATCGAAATCGAGTGATTTGGTATGGGTAATCATCGGCTAAATTGGAATCAACGATGCAAAAATTTCAACGTAAATATTTAGTAAAGGGATGCATAGTTTCAATGTCCAAGAGAAATGGCGGAGGAATATGTGGACATTTATCTTTTGAAGTTAAAAAATTTGTAACAGGATTTAGGATCAATAAGAAGCGAGAATTTTATGGTTTGAAGAAATCTGTGATAACTTTGATGATGAAGGTAATTGAATTTGTGCCTTGCATTAGAGTAAACCAAATAGTTTTTTCCATATATTTTTTGAAAAGTTTATTTTTCCAATTTTTGTAGTATTTCACTACTTTGTTGACCCACTGCGAGGAAGAACTTCAAAGGGAGAGCCGTCTGATCGCAACGGATGGGCCAATAGCTAGATTTAATACATTATCGAAAGAGGCTATTAGGGTTACCATATTCTCAGCAAAAATAAATTGAACATAATGTGGGAAAGATGAGATTTAGGCAGTGAAATATTGGGTTTATTTAAAACATATTAAACATTTGAGAAAGTGGAACTTAATATACTAGAGTTATTGAACGGGTCGTTCTATTTGTAATGAAAGGATAAACCAATTTCTTAATGATACGGGTCCTCAGGTAAATTAAAAGGTGAGCAGCGATTTGCTAAGATTTACCAGCCTGTCACCATAATTAGGACTACGATTATATTAAAGAAGGTAGTAGTTTGGTTCTCTGCGAGTGTACCAGAAGAGCTAGAGGCAGAAAAGAATTTATTATTATTGTTTATATTTTATTGAGATTTGGATGGAATGTGACGGAAAGGGAGGAAACCATTTTAGCCCTTCAGCATAGCTGACACGAGGATGACTGCTCCGCGTATTGGTGCTGTCAGCAAAGTTTGCAATGGGAGAAATGTCTGCATTATGTATTTATTATCCGAAGGCAAGAATATAGCGCTAGATACGTTTACCAGATTTGATAATGAAAGATCCAGAAACTACTTACCTTACGGTAAAGAGGCGAGGTGAGCAACAACTAAAGAGCCACAAGCTACGTTACATGCTGCTCTTTTACAATTTGAAGGAGAGACACTCATTGAATATCGTTTTGGAATTTTTCAAGCTTCCCACTCAAACCTGTGAGATCTTCTCAGTTCCTGAGAAACACTATTTTGGATCCAGAAAAAGCTTATAACAATCTATGTTTCACTTTCTGCAATGGAGGCATACCCAAAGTAACCCTTTTCTTGAGTGCGTCCGCAGCTTGTTCAGTTATGCCAGTATATTCCGCTCAGTACCGCTCATAAAGTCAACAAGTAGTGAGGCGATCAGATTCTAGGTCTGTTTTGATACGGCTTGGTGTAAATCGACATTTCATTTTCGAGGAAAGCAGACAAAGTAGAGTTTTTGAAGAGAAAATAAAATATTTCAAATATTTAGAATGTTTACTTAAAATAGCATAGAAAATTAGCACTATTAAAAGAGTGAAACTGAGGGAGCCGAGATAAATTTAGTGAACTGTAATTAAAAACTAAACTAACAATGAAGATGTTTAGAAAGTAACAATAAACTAACTACGCAGCAGTAAACAAGAAATAAGCAAATGATGTAAGAGCATAGCAAAGGCCAAGTGATATTCCAACTTGTAATGGATTCAGAAATCACTGGTTGGCAAATTGTTTAAAAATAAACTCGAAAGATTGTAAATACCACCAACCAGAAGAATTTGCAAAATATGACCACATATGTAAACTAAAACAAGCAAAAAACTATATGTGGACAAGTTTCACTATTAAATACCCTATGCCACCATACAGTTGTTCAAATAAAAAGTTATATGAGAAGTGGTCGAAAAAGTCGTCCGATCCAAATCATTTTCAACAGCGTTCGCCCTTGGGCCAAAACATGTGGGTATACCGAATTTCATTAAGACATCTTAAAAATTTGCGATCTACAAACATAAGCAAACGAGACGGACAGAGGGACTGAATAGATCGATATATTAATGCTGCATACATCACCACAAACCAAATATACCCTTGTATCACAGATGGTGGAGAGTATGACACGACAAAGTAGCCAAAAAAAAAACAAAAAAACTAAGAGGAGAATACACACAAGACCACCAAATGCTGACTGCAGAAAAACAAAATGATATTAAACACTTTAACATCGTCCGATAGATATAAATTGCAGGTATAATATCGTTATTAACAACTTTTCATTCATTCGTTAGGCTTCATAACCGATTAAAACAATAAAATACCTATTGGTCGCTAATCGCGTATATCGACTACGAAGTATATCGACTTAAATAAAATCAAGAGGAAGGCGAAATTCCTAAATATTTTCATCAACGAGTACTGAAATGTTTAGCAGGGCCAGACGGGTACTTTCGCACGCCTTCTATTTATTAATGCAAACTATATACGCCTTTAATGCAAATTCCAGACAGTCATTAAATAACAAAAGTATAAGAAATATTACAACGAAACTTTATGTTGTCATGATAAACAGTTAATGAAAATTTCCAACGGCATATATTTTACAATTTTTAAGATATGGGATAAAATGTATTTCAAAATTTTCTATATTTTTTTTTGGCGACTGCCCGTCAATTTTCCATCTTTTGTGGGTTTTTCGCAAGCAAAATTTACGGTATGTAGCTTGCCTTGCCGGACTTGATATTGAAGGAAACCAGTTTTAAATTGTAATTTCAATTTTGTGGTTTGCGAAGCAAGCAGATGAATCGATGCAAGACCAATCTTGTTTTGAACAAATTATGTGTAAATGTTAGAAGCGGATTGCATTCTCATAATTTTGAGTTTTTTTTTGTTTGCGTTAATTAAACAGATTCAGTGCCATGGCATATTCACATGTTGCGAACAAATCACAATTTGTTTTCCTTGTCGTTTTCTTCTTAATTACAGTTTAAAAGATCCCAGACACATCAAACGGGGTAACTAATAGGATTGGGCGCCGAGGACAATATATGCTAACATTAATTTTTTAAATGGTTTCCGGAAATAACATTAAAAGTTGAGTTATTGCGAATGTCGTTTTGCACAAATTCCTTCCATTATTACAATAAATTTTTCAAAAGGTTCCGCTGAATATTTTCTCTCTCGATTTTTCCAAAAGATATGAGTAACATAAAAATTCATATTGTGCTTGCCATGATAAAGTCAACTCCGTATCCTACGCAGACGAAGCATTTAGATATTTGTTCAAATTTCTAAGCCGTGGTTCTGGGACCAATAAATCGAAGCACAAATCTGGTAAATCGTTATTCGGGGTTATTATGCAATTGAATTGTGTTCTGTGATGAACATAAAATTTTAAATTTATTACTTAATCTTCTTTGCATAATTCGACATAACAAATTGCTAAAAAAAACAGTTCATTAATATACGTTTGAGGATGAGGTTGAAGTCATGTTGCCTATATGACGTATGTTTACTAATCTTCTGAATCGACCAACTAAACAAATAGTAATTTTTTTCAGCAAATCAGTAAATAACGAACTGCATTAAGTGCATTCACTATGCGAATATGCATTTAATTTAATTACATTTAATTACAAATTATAATTTCAATATACAGGGATAAATTATAACATTTGCTGAACTCTCATTTCTTTGGGAAAGCAACGAGCTGTAGTCAACGTTAATCCGCCATGTAAACGACTAAAACTAATACGACATAAGAGCTATACATATTTCATTATTTATCAATAGAAAAATTCCCACCAACTATTTAAAAAAACTACAGATAAACAAGTTTACGCCCGTCTCTTCCTTTCTCTCTCAATCTTCTTATCACCTCTTTAGCTGCTCTTCCTTGCTTTTATTCCAAATAAAACATAAATCTTACATGCAAACTGTTGATTAAGGAGAGTCAATAAAATCGTTCTCGTAGTTCGAAGATCGAATAGTAGTAGTAGTAAGACTAGACCTAGTGATTTCCTAGACATTGGCCTTTAGTTTCATAATCCAAATCGACTACTGAGTGCATGCGTATTTTTATCTTTCTCTACGCTCTTCGCTTACTGTGATAAATGTCCGGCAGATTTGAAAACAAAAAAATGCTGCCACAAGTGTATTACATTTAGTCTCATATTAAACTTTAAGCAGCTACAACATCATAACGAGAAATTTAAAATGTGGTTTGATTAAATAAAATAACACACACAGTTCTATCAGCAATAAATAAACCCGTACTTGTTTTCATATTACATAAAAATTTTTCTTAACTTAGTTGATTGATTCATTCATAAACTATGACGAAACACACGCAATCGCCGGCTATCTTGTGCATAGAGATCGTGTTTATATTGTTTAGTTTGACAAAAACATCATCAAAAACTTTCGAACGTTGTGAATTCGCCAATATTCTACGGTATTATTACGATTTAGATTTAGATGAAGTAGCGCAATGGGTTTGCATAGCGCAGGGAACCAGTGGTTTGAATTCAAGCTTGCGAAGCCTAGATTCGCACGGACTATTTCAAATCAACGAACAATTTTGGTGTTCTCCTCCCGGAACTGGGTGTAATGTAGAATGTGATAAGTTACGCGATGATCATATAACAGATGACTTAGCCTGTGTCAAAATTATTTATGACGAACATCAGCGAATATCGGGTGATGGGTACACTGCCTGGCCCGCGTATCAACGTTCTTGTCGCAATCAATCATTTGCTTATATAAAAAATTGTTTTAGTAATCAACTAACAAGTCAATACCAAGGAAATACTACAAAGAACTATTCAAGCAAAGTTTATGATCGATGTGAGTTGGCTCGAGAGTTGTACGAAGAGCACAATATCCCCATTGAACAAGTGGCCACTTGGATATGCATAGCTCACCATGAATCACAGTTTAACACCTCGTCTGTTGGTCGTCGAGAGGGCGACGGCTCAATAGCCTATGGCATGTTTCAGATTTCAGATCAGCGTTGGTGCTCCTACAAACGGAATGAACTCAGAGGTTGTAATTTACATTGCAGCCGCTTAATAGATGATAATATCGCAGATGATGTGGAATGCATTAAACATATTTATAAAAAACATGATGCCTTATTCGGCGACGGATTTACGGCTTGGGCAGTTTATCTACCTTACTGTCGTAACCAACAAAATGAAAGCGTTACACAAATTGCTCAATGTTTTGACACAAACGAATTAAAGAAAAACACAACCAAAACCAAAAGCCTTAAAGTTAACAACATAACACACAAGACATACAAATATTGTGAATTAACTCATGAGCTCTACCGTAAACACCATATTCCTCTTGAACAAATTCCGATTTGGATATGCATAGTTCAACATGAGTCTGATTTCAACACAGCAGCCGTAGCACGTGTGAACGGCTCAACAAATCATGGCATTTTCCAAATCTCAGATCTTTACTGGTGCTCTCACGATCGCAACGGTGGTAAGGCTTGCAATATCTCCTGCGACGACTTGCTAGATTCAGACATCTCCGACGATGTTCGCTGCGTTAAAACAATTTATGAGGAGCATACGGGTATATCCGGTGATGGTTTTACAGCTTGGGTGGCATACAAACCACATTGCCGTAATAAAACCTTGGAAGATATAAATCAATGTTTCGGTGAAAACGAAGTACCAGGAGCTCTAAATATTTCAACACCCAAAAGTGACATCGCAGTGCAAACGAACTTGACTACAAAGTCTGACACAAAAGGCAAAATTTACAGCAAATGCGAACTGGCCCAAGAACTTTACCGCAAACATCATATTCCTATGGAACAAATTCCGATTTGGGTGTGCATAGTTCAACATGAGTCTGGTTTTAACACATCAGCGATAGCTCGTTTGAACGCCGACGGCTCAGCCGACCACGGTCTTTTTCACATTTCGGATCTTTACTGGTGCTCTCACGATCGCAACGGTGGTAAGGCTTGCAATATCTCCTGCGACGACTTGCTAGATTCAGACATCTCCGACGATGTTCGCTGCGTTAAAACAATTTATGAGGAGCATACGGGTATATCCGGTGATGGTTTTACAGCTTGGGTGGCATACAAACCACATTGCCGTAATAAAAACTTGGAAGATATAAATCAATGTTTGAATGAAAACGAAGTAACAGGAGCTTTAAACATTTCAACACCCACAAGTGAAATCGCAATGCAAACGAACTTGGATACAAAGTCTGACACAAAAGGCAAAATCTACAGCAAATGCGAACTGGCCCAAGAGCTTTACCGCAAACATCATATTCCTATGGAAACAATTCCGATTTGGGTGTGCATAGCTCAACATGAGTCTGGTTTTAACACATCAGCCATAGCTCGTTTGAACGCCGACGGCTCAGCCGATCACGGTCTCTTTCAAATTTCGGATCTTTACTGGTGCTCTCACGATCGCAACGGTGGTAAGGCTTGCAATATCTCCTGCAACGACTTGCTAGACTCAGACATCTCCGACGATCTTCGCTGCGTTAAAACAATTTATGAGGAGCATACGGGTATATCCGGTGACGGTTTTACAGCTTGGGTGGCATACAAACCACATTGCCGTAATAAAAACTTGGAAGATATAAATCAATGTTTGAATGAAAACGAAGTAACAGGAGCTTTAAACATTTCAACACCCACAAGTGAAATCGCAATGCAAACGAACTTGGATACAAAGTCTGACACAAAAGGCAAAATTTACAGCAAATGCGAACTGGCCCAAGAGCTTTACCGCAAACATCATATTCCTATGGAACAAATTCCGATTTGGGTGTGCATAGTTCAACATGAGTCTGGTTTTAACACATCAGCGATAGCTCGTTTGAACGCCGACGGCTCAGCCGATCACGGTCTCTTTCAAATTTCGGATCTTTACTGGTGCTCTCACGATCGCAACGGTGGTAAGGCTTGCAATATCTCCTGCCACGACTTGCTAGACTCAGACATCTCCGACGATCTTCGCTGCGTTTAAACAATTTATGAGGAGCATACGGGTATATCCGGTGACGGTTTTACAGCTTGGGTGGCATACAAACCACATTGCCGTAATAAAAACTTGGAAGATATAAATCAATGTTTGAATGAAAACGAAGTAACAGGAGCTTTAAACATTTCAACACCCACAAGTGAAATCGCAATGCAAACGAACTTGGATACAAAGTCTGACACAAAAGGCAAAATTTACAGCAAATGCGAACTGGCCCAAGAGCTTTACCGCAAACATCATATTCCTATGGAACAAATTCCGATTTGGGTGTGCATAGTTCAACATGAGTCTGGTTTTAACACATCAGCGATAGCTCGTTTGAACGCCGACGGCTCAGCCGATCACGGTCTCTTTCAAATTTCGGATCTTTACTGGTGCTCTCACGATCGCAACGGTGGTAAGGCTTGCAATATCTCCTGCAACGACTTGCTAGACTCAGACATCTCCGACGATCTTCGCTGCGTTAAAACAATTTATGAGGAGCATACGGGTATATCCGGTGACGGTTTTACAGCTTGGGTGGCATACAAACCACATTGCCGTAATAAAAACTTGGAAGATATAAATCAATGTTTGAATGAAAACGAAGTAACAGGAGCTTTAAACATTTCAACACCCACAAGTGAAATCGCAATGCAAACGAACTTGGATACAAAGTCTGACACAAAAGGCAAAATCTACAGCAAATGCGAACTGGCCCAAGAGCTTTACCGCAAACATCATATTCCTATGGAACAAATTCCGATTTGGGTGTGCATAGCTCAACATGAGTCTGGTTTTAACACATCAGCCATAGCTCGTTTGAACGCCGACGGCTCAGCCGATCACGGTCTCTTTCAAATTTCGGATCTTTACTGGTGCTCTCACGATCGCAACGGTGGTAAGGCTTGCAATATCTCCTGCGACGATTTGCTAGACTCAGACATCTCCGACGATGTTCGCTGCGTTAAAGCAATTTATGAGGAACATAGTCGCATATCCGGTGACGGTTTTACTGCGTGGAGTGTGTATAAGCCGCATTGTCTTAACCGATCTTTACGTGAAACATGGTCATGCTTTCCTCATCAAAATGTAGACGAAATTAAAATTGAAATTAATCTCTCGATTAAAGGGACTAGAATCCCGGAATTGTATAAACAGGTTAGAACTTCCCAAAATGTCTCAAGTAATAACTCAGTTTTATATTATGGGACAAATGTGTTTTTAAATCCACGCCAGGAAGAATTTTTAAAGGGATCTATTGATCTCCAATTCCAAAAAAACGACAATCAACCCTATATTTCAAATCCATTCGTAAACGATAATTCCACAAACAATAATCATGAACATAATTCAATGGATTCTTTATTAACACTATCCATAAGCCTGCCTTTCCCGGGCACAGCCACGACCGTATCTCAATATGATAATAATTCATTTTTAAAGGGATCTATTAAACTGCAAACAAAAGGAAACGACAATCAAGTGTACATTTCTAATCGATTCCTCAACGATAATTCCACAAATAATAATCCCGAGCATTATTCAATGGATTTATTATCAATACTGTCCACAAGTCCACGTGTACTTCTCGGAAACTTGAGCGCGATCACTACGGTATCTCAATATGATAATAATCCGTTTTCAAAGGGACCTATTAAACTCCAAGCAAAAAAAAACGACAATCAAATGTACCTTTCTAATCCATTGCTAAGCGGCAATTCAACGTATGATAAGCCCGAACACTCTTCAAAGAATTTGTCATCAAAACTATCCATAAATCCACCTGTACTTCCCCGGAACTTGAGCGCAAACACTGCGATATCTCCATATGATAACAATCCATTTTTAAAGGAACTTGTTAAACACCAAGCAAAAGTAAACGACAATAATGTATACATTTCCAGTCGATTTCTAAACGATAATTCCACAAATAATAATCCCGAGCATAATTCAATGGATTTATTATCAATACTGTCCACAAGTCCACGTGTACTTCTCGGAAACTTGAGCGCGATCACTACGGTATCTCAATATGATAATAATCCGTTTTCAAAGGGACCTATTAAACTCCAAGCAAAAAAAAATGACAATCAAATGTACCTTTCTAATCCATTGCTAAGCGGCAATTCAACGTATGATAAGCCCGAATACTCTTCAAAGAATTTGTCATCAAAACTGTCCATAAATCCACCTGTACTTCTCCGGAACTTGAGCGCGATCACTACGGCTTCTCCATATGATAACAATCCATTTTTAAAGGAACCTATTAAGCTCCAAGCAAAAGAAAACGCCAATCAAGTGTACATTTCCAATCGATTTCTAAACGATAATTCCACAAATAATAATCCCGAAAATAATTCAATGGATTCTTTATCAACCCTTTCCAAAGGCCCACCTTTACTTCACGGGAACTTGAACACAATCACTAGTCTATTCCCATATGATAATAATCCTTTTTTAAAAGGATCTATTAAACTCCAAGTAAAAGGCAACGGCAGCCAAAGTTACATTTCTAACCCATTGCTAAACGACAATTCAACTAATGATAAGTCCGAACACTCTTCAAAGAATTCGTTATCAACACTGCCCGCAAGTCCACTTGTACTTCCCCGAGACCGGAGTGCGATCACTACGGTATCGCCATATGATAACAACCCATTTTTAAAGGAACCTATTAAGCTCCAAGCAAAAGAAAACGCCAATCAAGTGTACATTTCCAATCGATTTGTAAACGATAATTCCACAAATAATAATCCCGAAAATAATTCAATGGATTCTTTATCAACCCTTTCCACAGGCCCACCTTTACTTCACGGGAACTTGAACACAATCACTAGTCTATCCCCATATGATAATAATCCTTTTTTAAAAGGATCTATTAAACTTCAAGTAAAAGGCAACGGCAGCCAAAGTTACATTTCTAACCCATTGCTAAACGACAATTCAACTAATGATAAGTCCGAACACTCTTCAAAGAATTCGTTATCAACACTGCCCGCAGGTCCACCTGTACTTCTCCGAAACCTGAGTGCGATCACTACGGCTTCCCCATATGATAACAATCCATTTTTAAAGGAACCTATTAAACTCCAAGCAAAAGAAAACGACAACCAAATGTACATTCCTAATCCCTTGCTAAACGATAATTCGGAGATAAATAAACTTGTACATAATTCAACGCACTCGTAAACACAATCCACAAGCCCACCCTCTGTAATCGCGAACGTGAACACGATCATGACTGTATCTCTATATTATAATAATGCATTTTTGAAGGAATTTATTGAGGTCAAAATAAAAGAAAAGGACAAACAAATGTGCATTTCCACATCCTTCCTAAACGATAATGGATTCGTTCTTAATGTTATCCACAGGCGCACCTGTAATTCTCCAGAACAAACATAACTCGCACCACTAACCTCACATATTCGGCCAAACCACAGAAAGCGTAAAACAAACCGTTGTGGGACCGCAAGGCATCTTAATAGCAACTTCAAGAAAACCTACACTACAACTAACAACGAAAACCTTTCTAACTACGGAAAGGAAGGTTTCCAGTGTGGCAGGCAGCAGCACTACGCAGAATTCAATCGGAAAATCGATTAAAAGTAACAAATTGCTTCTATTCTGTGATTGGGCAAGTTCTATGAAATCGCTCAACATTACTAGCGCTATAGCTACAAGTAAGCAACCGTTTACAATTCGCACGCCCGTCGGGCATACACCACGAAATTATTAAGAAAGATTATGTGAAAATCGACAACAACGAAAAGTCCAATGAAAGCAAAAACGTTTTATTCGACTACAACGGTACAACCGAAAGCATCAGTAATCACACTATATACTGATCCGTTCGATCATTCCTTCTTTGCTAGGTTTGAAAAACAATTTAAGACAAACAACGTACGTCAGTAATGTCGAGGAAGATAAAAAACTATAATGTTAAGCCTTTTTACAATAGATTTAAACAGATGTGAAAAGAAGGAGAAGTCGAGACCACAAATACGACAAGGATAACCATAAAGAAAGAATTGTTACAAAAATACATTATTAAGATTTTTTATTGAGTAATAGCAGAACTAACTAATATAACAAAGTTATATGCGATGCGAAATATTTTCAAGAACTTTCACTCTTGAGTCGCAAATCTGACGCAAATTATCTCAAAAATTTGCGACCTGTAGGTTAGACACAAGGACAAAAGATCGACAGACGGACAGAAACGCTTAGATCAGCTCAAAAAGTGGTTCTAAATAATAAATGAGTGAGTTTACATCAAGCCCTTCTGGGTAATACATTCATACAAAAATAATATACCTTTGTACTATAAGTAGTGTAGGGTATAAAAACATTGCAGAATAGTGGATGGGTAAAATTTGGAAGAGAGGATACTCAAGAGAAAGTCAATTTCCATTTACTCAAGTCTAAGAACCTGAAATTTACTTTGCACTATAAAACCAGCCAATAACAGCTGTGGATCGTTTAGCAAATTAAAGGGTAAGCACACTTTAAAATCATCTGCTTACATAAGAATTTCGACATAATACCTTTTGTGGCAATCGTTAAGATATAATGCAAATAAGATAGAACTTAAATATATGCCTTTAGGTATCACTGAGGAGATAAAGATGTCATTCGAGAAGTACGATTTAAAGACAACGTTTTTAGTTCTGTTTTTTAAATAGGACATTATCCACTTAACCGTGTATGGTGGGAATCCTAGAAGATCAAATTCGTATAATAATAATTGACGATTTATTTTATCAAAGCGTTTGTCGAATCAATACAAATAACGTCGGTGTGATAACTGTCAGGTAAAGCTCACAAAATTATAAAATTGCTTAGGATTTTTTCATAATCCGGATTTTACTCTAATTAGGTATGTTAAAGTTATTAAATGAGAACAAGTTAAAGTAAAGGGTAGAATGTTTATCGACAACGAGAATAAAGAACATTCGGTGATGTATTATATGCATTGAAATTGATTGAATTTATTGAGACACCAATGGATAGCAATAGTTGAAGCGATCAACAATAAAGTTTTTTAATAGGAGAACATTTGTACGTTGCAATGTACGAACAACAGTGGGATTATAGTAAGAGACAATGGAGACAAAGTCGTTTAAGGGGTTGCTGACGATTCCTCGGAAAAACCAAAAATATAAGCAACTGATAGATCACTCACATTAGAAAACGCAATGTTAAAGCTTCTGTGACTGCCACTCAGTATGTTGTTAGCTTGAAAAAGATAAAATTTGAAAATTATATCAAAAAACTCATCAAAGCGGTTAGATTGGCAGGTCGGTATTAATACATTACGGTCCACATCTACATGCAAACAAAATATATATTAAAATCTCGTGATATGTACCGTGTTACTGCAGCTTGTTTTAGTTAAATACTCAAACGTGATAGTTATTACAAAATAATTCCGTATTGAAGATGTACGATTTTAGCCATGTCCCTAGGAAAGCAATTACTTGGAAATCGCAAGCAGAACTGTTGATATAAAGACTTTGAAGTTTAACGTTTTGGAAATTATTTTTGAAAGGTGTGTGTGTGCATGTGTGGGTGTGTGTGGAGGGGGGGGGGGGGGGGGGGTTAGTTATTAATCCTGCTGCTGTAACAAGGAGGAAGGTATAAATTTCTTCAATAAGAAGCCAGACCATGAGACCGCAATTCCGAAAGACAAGTGATCTCTATATCTCTTGACATTGACGATGCTTATGGTGTGTAAATTGGCATGCGGATATTTGGTAGCTACATAATCCTTATTGCCATGAGCAGAGATATAAGCGGCTAAAGGAGATATAAGAACTGACTATAATTTTCTATCACAATTAATTCAGATATCGCTTCTATAGGCGAAGCCGATTGCCCCTTGACAACAGTTGCCGTAGCTACATTCATAGTGTTTAACAATGTAGAGCAAATTGAGCCAACAAAAATATCACTATCCGACAGAAACGGAATAGTGCCCCCCTTTTGGCCGAGTAAGCATTCGACCAACAAGAGACTGATAGAATCAGATTTAGAAAGTGGATTGAATGAGGGGCGCTTGCATTCATTTAGAGCACGAGTGAGCGGCAACGGAAAATGCTTAGAGGAGAACGTATCAATTGCGGGTAACGGAGGACAGTTAAAAGCGGAAAGTTTAGGAACGTGTAGAGGAGAGGTCAAGTAGGTATAGCGAAAGCAGAGAGAGCAGGGGCGGCTTCAGTGGTAGAAGTAGACCGAAACGAGCCCGACGACTGGATAGTTGAGGCCTAACAACAGGCTACGTCCCAATAAGATAAGGGGCTGTCTCTTGTCTCGTCAATTAGGATTTTGACCAGAGAATGGTCCTTATAAGAACAAGCATTGAATAGCCTTAAGTACTTAGACATTTGAGAAAAGCCTCGTTTCGTTTATAGAAATGAAATTAAACAACTCGGTTTGCAATCGGGTGTTATTGATTGAATCACGATCCACTTAACCTAACAGCTAATAAGTCCAAAACACTTTTCACCCGCGAGCTGTAAACATAGCAAAGGTAATATAAACCATTCCAAAGAAGATTTGGAAATTCAGTTAGTAGTTCAGTAGATTAGCAAACCCTACGAAAATAAATATCAATTTTAAAAGTTTTTAAAGATATAAACTAAGAACGATGTAACCAATAATAGATCAGTTGCAAGAGAGCAAAAATCTAAAAAAACACAAATGAAAACAAAATAAAAGAAGATCTTAATGATGTAATGAGTACATATTTCTTTCGTTTCATCGTTTATATGAAAATTCGCATTATTGAATTGATTAAAAATTTTCTGCGGGTTTATGAAGAAATTTTTTCTCACTAAAAACAAATAAAAACATTATGATCGGCCACGGAACACCGTTATAGTTATTCATATAATAACGTTTCAAAGTAAGCATGAGAAGTGGTCGGAAAAGTGGTCCGATCCAAATCACTATCAATAGCGTTTGCCTTTAAACCAAAACAGCACATCTGTGCGCCAAATTTCATCAAAAGTTTCGGCCTGTAAATCGAAGAGAAAAAACAAAACGGACAGATAAATAGACAAGCATAAACTCAGACTCAAACGGTGATCCACAATTGATTGATATAATTAAAGGTGGGTCCATCTGAAGGTCTTCTAAATGCTGCATACAAGCGCACAGACTTAATATATCCTTGTTCCACAAGTGGTATTGGGTATAATAATATGTATATATATATATATATATATATATATATATTTTTTTTTTTTTTTTTTTTTTTTAATTAAGTAATGTGTTTATTAGCTTTATAATTTACACAAAAACCAGAAGATTCGGTCTATTATGATGCATTTAATTTTAACTTTATAGATTCTGTTGTAAAAATAAATATTAAAAAATAGCTACATAACCATTGGGTTATATGTTAAGGCTGTCACTAAATTTTAGACATCTAGCCGTGCGTATCAGAAATTTTAAGGAAACTATGTATTTTGAATCATTTCAAGATCGTATAAACGCCTTTCACCCAATTTCCGAATAGTCATTAAATAATAAAAATATAAGAAGCACTACAATTGACGATCCACGCCAAGAGCTACTCTTACATGAAAATCTTACTTTTTCGTGATAAACAAATGAATGTTGAAAAGTTCCACCTGAATATATTTTACAGTTTACAAGCTATGGGATAAAATGTATTTCAAAATTTTCTATTATTTTTTGTTTTTTGTGGCTGTCCTTCATCTTTTTCTTTCCATCTTTTGCGGGCTTGTTCTTTCGAATTTCAAAATCAAAAAAGCCCGGTTTTAGATTTTATTCCCGAATTTGTAGTTTGGCGAGCAAACAAATGAAGCGATACAGCCTAGGTTCAGATACATAGCTTATGTCTGAGTATTCGAAGCCGATTACATTGTTATACTTTTTTATTTTTATATAATAGTTAATAATATAACAGATTCATATCCACACCATATACACATGTTACGAACAAATCACGATTTTGTTTTCGTTTTCGAATTTAAGAGATCCCAACCACATCAAGCAGGGTAATTGATATATACTATAATCTTTTAAATGGTTCTTACAAATAAGTTTAAAAGTTTAATGTTTTGCGATTGCCGTTTTCGGACTAATCGCTTTCACTATTATTCAATTGTCTTAAATTTTTAAAAGGTTCTGCTGAATATATAAGCGACGTAAAAATTCGTATTCTGCCCGACTAAAGAGATCGACAAGTGGACATAATAGAATCGTCATAGTGTTTAGATAATTTGTTCGAATTTTTAAGCCATGCTTCTGAGGCTAAAAGCACAAATCTGGTACACCACTATTTCGGATTATTACATATAAATATAATATATTTAATTTAAAAAATGTTTTCCGACGAATATAAAATTTTAAATTTATTACTTAATCTTCTTTATATACTTCGACATAACAAATTGTTAACAAAACACTTAATTAATATACGTTTGGGGATGACGTTGAGGTCATGTTGTCTACCTGACGTGTGTTTGCTAATCTTTTGAATCAACCAAATACATAAATAATAATTTTTATCAATAAATCAGTAAATAATTAACGACATTAAGTGCGTTAAGTTCTCGAATATGCATTCAATTTAATTACATTTAGCTAGAAATTATAATTTCAATATACGGAGAGAATGCAAAAAAGATATCATTTGTTCGACTCTCAATTTCTTCTTTGAACGGCAATCAGCTGCAGCTAAAATCAAGATCTAACGCAAATAAAAGTATATTATTAATGCATTGTTCATCAATCAACAAAATGCCTATCAACTATTTAAAAAAGTTAAAGATAAACAAGTTTATAACCCTCTTCTTCCATTCTTTTTTGCTAATATGCAAAATAGCACATAAATCTTATAAGCAAACTGTTGATTGAGGTGAATCAATAAAGTGGTTCGCGTAATTTGAACATATCGTGGTAGTCGTAGTAGTAGTAACAGTTAAAAGACAACACCGAATATATAACTTCCTAGGCATTGGCCTTTAGTTTCACGATCTAAGCTGATAATTGCACGCATGCGTATTGTTATCTTTCTCTTCTCTCGTTTACTATAATCACGTTGGCCGATTTTCAAAACAAAAAGATGCTCCCGCACGCGAACAATATTAGTCTCATATTAAACTTTAAGCAGCTACAACATCATAACGACAAATTAAAAATGTGTTTATTAAATTAAAAGACGACACCGTCCTATCAACAGCAAAAACACTGCTTCTTGCATTTAATTAAAATAAATAAATTCGTGTTTGTTTTCAAATTACATAAAAATTTTTCTTAACTTACTTGATTGATCTATTGATACACTATGACAAAATTCGTACATTCGCCGGCTATCTTGTGCATAGAGATCGTGTTTATATTGTCTAGTTTGACAAAAACATCATCGAAAAGATTCGAACGTTGTGAATTCGCCAATATTCTACGGTATTATTACGATTTAGATTTAAATGAAGTAGCGCAATGGGTTTGCATAGCACAGGAAACCAGTGGTTTGAATTCAAGCTTGCGAAGCTTAGATTCGCACGGACTATTTCAAATTAACGAACGATTCTGGTGTTCTCCTTCCGGATCTGGCTGTAATGTAGAATGTGATAAATTACGCGATGATCATATAACAGATGACTTAGCTTGTGTCAAAATTATTCATGCCGAACATCAGCGAATATCAGGTGATGGATACACTGCCTGGCCCGTGTATCAGCGTTCTTGTCGCAATCAATCATTTTTTTATATAAAAAATTGTTTTGGTAATCAACTAACTGGTCAATACCAAGGCTATACTACAAAGAACTATTCAAGCAAAGTTTATGATCGGTGTGAGTTGGCTCGAGAGTTGTACGAAGAGCACAATATCCCCATTGAACAAGTGGCCACTTGGATATGCATAGCACAACATGAATCACATTTTAATACTTCGGCTGTTGGCCGTCGTGAGGGCAACGGCTCAATAGCCTATGGCCTATTTCAGATTTCAAATCTGCGTTGGTGCTCCTACAAACAATATGGACTCAATCGTTTAATAGATGACAATATCGCAGATGATGTGGAGTGCATTAAGCGTATTTATAAAGAGCATGCTGCCTTATTCGGCGACGGATTTACGGCTTGGAAAGCTTATCTACCTTATTGTCGTAATCAACATTATGAACATATAGCTTCTTGCTTCGAAGAAGAAGAGAGCAATGACATCTCGTATAAGCGAAGCGTTTCAAGTTTACATCTACAGTATATAGATAATCCTTTCTTTAAGCAGAAAAAGACCCTCGTTCCGGCCAATGACGTTTTTCAAATGAAGGAAAAAGACGTCATACTACAAACTAAGGTCTATGCACAATGCTCTTTGGCACAAGAACTTTACTTTAAACATAACATTCCTATACATGATGTTGCAAAATGGATTTGCATAGCTCAACATGCCTCACATTTCGACACATCCAAAATTGGACCTATAGGTGACGATAATAGCAAATCCTATGGTTTATTTCAAATCAACGATCGCTATTGGTGTAGCCGCTATTCTTACGACGGTAAAGGTTGCAACGTACCTTGCGTTAACTTGCTAGATTCAGATATCTCGGACGATATTCGTTGCATAAAACTTATACAAAAAGAACATGAACGCATATCTGGTGACGGCTTCGATGCCTGGACGCATTATAAATCGCATTGTCAAAATGAAAACGTTACCCAAATCGCTAAATGCTTTGACACAGACGAATTAAAGAAAGGTATAACCAAAAATAATAGCTTGAAATCAAATAACATAACAAAAAAGGTATACAAATACTGTGAACTAGCTCAAGAGCTTTACCATAAACATCATATGCCCATGGAACAAATTCCAACTTGGGTATGCATAGCTCAACATGAGTCCAGTTTCAACACAGCAGCCATAGGACGTTTGAACGCCGATGGCTCAGCCGATCATGGTCTCTTTCAAATCTCAGATCTTTACTGGTGCTCTCACGATCGTTATGGTAATAAGGCTTGTGGCATATCCTGCGACAACTTGCTAGATTCAGATATCTCGGACGACATTCGCTGTGTTCGAACAATTTATGAGGAACATACTCGTATATCCGGTAATGGTTTTACGGCTTGGACGGTATACCAACCACATTGTCGTAATAAACGCGTAGAAGATGTAAATCAATGTTTCAACGAAAGCGAGCTAAGAGAAGCTCTAAATATTGCACCATCCACGAATAAAAACTCAATAAAAACAAACTTTGACACAAAGTCGTCCAAAAAAGGTAAAATTTACAATAAATGCGAATTAGCCCAAGAGCTTTACCATAAACATCATATGCCCATGGAACAAATTCCAACTTGGGTATGCATAGCTCAACATGAGTCCAGTTTCAACACAGCAGCCATAGGACGTTTGAACGCCGATGGCTCAGCCGATCATGGTCTCTTTCAAATCTCAGATCTTTACTGGTGCTCTCACGATCGTTATGGTAATAAGGCTTGTGGCATATCCTGCGACAACTTGCTAGATTCAGATATCTCGGACGACATTCGCTGTGTTCGAACAATTTATGAGGAACATACTCGTATATCCGGTAATGGTTTTACGGCTTGGACGGTATACCAACCACATTGTCGTAATAAACGCGTAGAAGATGTAAATCAATGTTTCAACGAAAGCGAGCTAAGAGAAGCTCTAAATATTGCACCATCCACGAATAAAAACTCAATAAAAACAAACTTTGACACAAAGTCGTCCAAAAAAGGTAAAATTTACAATAAATGCGAATTAGCCCAAGAGCTTTACCATAAACATCATATGCCCATGGAACAAATTCCAACTTGGGTATGCATAGCTCAGCATGAGTCCAGTTTCAACACAGCAGCCATAGGACGTTTGAACGCCGACGGGTCAGCCGATCATGGTCTCTTTCAAATCTCAGATCTTTACTGGTGCTCTCACGATCGTTATGGTAATAAGGCTTGTGGCATATCCTGCGACAACTTGCTAGATTCAGATATCTCGGACGACATTCGCTGTGTTCGAACAATTTATGAGGAACATACTCGTATATCCGGTAATGGTTTTACGGCTTGGACGGTATACCAACCACATTGTCGTAATAAACGCGTAGAAGATGTAAATCAATGTTTCAACGAAAGCGAGCTAAGAGAAGCTCTAAATATTGCACCATCCACGAATAAAAACTCAATAAAAACAAACTTTGACACAAAGTCGTCCAAAAAAGGTAAAATTTACAATAAATGCGAATTAGCCCAAGAGCTTTACCATAAACATCATATGCCCATGGAACAAATTCCAACTTGGGTATGCATAGCTCAGCATGAGTCCAGTTTCAACACAGCAGCCATAGGACGTTTGAACGCCGACGGGTCAGCCGATCATGGTCTCTTTCAAATCTCAGATCTTTACTGGTGCTCTCATGATCGTAAAGGTGGTAAAACTTGCAATATCCCTTGCGACAAATTATTGGATGCAGATATATCTGATGACGTTCGTTGTATTAAAATAATTTACGATCAACATACTCGTATATCAGGGGACGGTTTTACAGCCTGGACAGTGTATAAGCCTTATTGCCGCAAGCGACCTTTGCATGAAATAGTTTCCTGTTTTCCTTCTCAGAAAGTAGACAAAATTGAAAAATCTATTTATTCGATGAACGACGTTAGAAAGCCGAAATTTTATGAACAGTTCTCAGCTTCTCAAGATGTCAACATTAAAAACTTAGACTCGTCTTATGAAAGCAATTTGTTTTTAAATGGTTTTCAGAGGAAACATGAAAATCCTACGACCACCACAGTAGTTTCATATGATTATAATCCGTTTGTAAACGGATCAATAAAACTTCAAGTTAAGGGCAATGACAGCCAAATGTACAAATCTAATCCATTCCTAAACAATAATTCGAAGAATAATAAGCTCGTACATACCTCAAAGGACTCGTCCACGAAATCTCCATCTTATCCACATTATGCACTTTCGAATGTTTCCACCGAAAAAACGCAAACTTTAAGGACCTTTTCATCCACAAACAAGCCTGCACTAACTTGGAACTCGAGCACAACCCTAATATCAAGACATCTCATTGCTAGCACTATAAAACCGAATTTAACTAATATTAACAAGGTTACAACTGAAATTAGGAAAATATTGCTTCCGGCGACAATAGCCCAAGCAAAACCCATTAAAGAAACAACAATTTGGCAAAGTGACAAAAAAGATTCATTACGAAATGTTGACAAATACGAAAAACTCGCTAAAATTAGTCGGATTGTAACCAGTACAAGTAAAATACCCAGTACCACTGCCAGAACAACAATTTTAACGAAATATACAAACACCGTTATATCTACTATCACCACAAAACAACATATCACGAAACAAAGTACCTTAAAGGCTAGGAATTTCATGGAGAGCACTGTTACTCCCTTCGCTGAAACCAAAGAAAAGAAATCAAAAACGATAATTACTGACACAAACGGAAAATTTAGTACACAAGGTAAAGCGGGAGCAAAAACAACGTCAAGTAATTATAAAACAAATTCTAGAATATTAGATTGGTCCGAAACTGCTGCCGAAAAACCACCAACACAAAAACCAACCTTAACGAACGCCACTAGTGCAACTAGAGCAACCAAATGGAATATCATAACAACGAAAAGGCCCCAAAGCACATGGTTAACCTCAAAAAAGCCTAATGCATTGGGCCACATTACAGGAAGGAGGGTTTCCAGTGTGACGAACAGCAGCACTACACAGAATCCAATCGGAAAATCGATTAAAAGTGGCAAATTGCTCCTATCCTATGATTGGGCAAGTTATATGAAAGCGTTCAGCATTACTAGCGCTATAGCTACAACTAAGCAACCGTTTGCAACACGAACGTCATATAATTCTCACGATCGTCGGGCAAATACCACAGAATTATCAACGACGATTAAGTGGAGAACGACAACAACAAAAAGTCCAGCGAAAGCGACAACGTTTTATTCGACTTCAACAACAAAACCGAACTTAACAGCAACCAGGCCATATACTGATCCGTTCGATCATCCCTTCTTCGCTAGGTTTAAAGAACAATTTAAGAAAAACAACGTACGTCGGTAATGTCGATGAAGATAACGTAGACTACAAAACTATAATATTAAGCCTTTTTGCAATAGATTTAAACAGATGTGAAAAGAGGGAGGGTATTATTACATAATACAAGAGATCACTAACTAAGGACATTATGGTCGGGCAAGACCGGCTATTAAATACCCTACACACAGTTCGCCTAGCACAGTTATTCACTCATTTTGTTAATAATACACCAAACGTTAAAGATTATTTTCATGCAAAGGTATACTTTTCGTAAAAACCCACGAATTGAAGGAATCCTTATATATGATGGCATTCAAAAAATAGAACTACATGGTCCAAACTCGGTAAGCTTGATTTCTATGTCCATTTACCGCTTTGAGCTAATTTTCACCATGGAATATTAACAGTTAAACCTTTTGACTATGTATTATGAGAGCAATTTCAAAAAATTGCCCCAGCCGAACCAAATATTTCATACCAATTTAGAATGTCACAATACTATTGCAGAACGAGTTTTATCGAGAAATTTAGAAAATTGCAATTTTTCTCCATATAACTACTTTTTAAAATAGGACGTTATATGGGAAGTGATCATTTTCAATAGCGTTCGTCCTTAGGCCAAAGCACATTGTGTATCAAATCTCAAAAAGTGGGACATGTACCTTGAACACAAAATTACATGGACAGATATCAGACGGACAGACAGACAGAGGGACCTACAGGCAGATGTCGATTCAGAAAATGATTCTGAATCGTTCTATAAAAACATTGTTTTCATGTAAAATTTCTGCCATGTTTTTCAAACTCTATTCTTGTTCTAAAAGAAAAAATGCTATTAACAGTTGCTGGTAAGTAGTGATAAAAAATGTACATTCATTTATTAAGGCACTAAATAAAATATAAAACAACAAAGAAGCCTAACGTTTTGACGTAATCGACCATCAGGGACAGAAGATGTAGTACTCCTTCTTGTCATTAATCAGAGCATCGTTGACGCATTCGCAATCATCGTTACCAATAATTAGATTCATATCATTTATCGGTGATTTGTCTTCACAACTCAGTGATAATTTGGATAGTTCTAACGATAAGAGGTCAACCGACAGGCCAACTGATTTCGAGCCAAAATTTTGGTTATTATTCTGAGAGGACACCCTTAATCCAGACACACTTGAAATCATAAAATGGTTATAGCCACTATCGTTTGCATCACTATTAGATAATGAAGAAAACGACTGCCTTCTAAATGCGATTGCAGCCCGTTTTAATCCCTTCCTCCCAAGACGCTGCGACGAAACATATGAATTATTCACACTATTTCTCAACACCAGTCTTCTTTTTGTCACTCCCAACAGAGATGTTAACGAACAATATCGAGGATCCGAAGATCTCTTGACGTACTTGTGACGCGTTTGTGACAATGACAATCCACTAGCATCTCGCAAACTAGTGTGACCATATTTCGGTATAGAAGTGAAAAAATTATTAACTGAAAAACTTGATACCGGACGCGAGAGTTCATATGGTTTGCAACGCCAAGTATCTGATATCAATGTCAAATCTTCCGTACTTTGTGATAACCTGCCGTTGAAAGGTTTCCTTTCGCCACTCCCTTCTTTCATATTAACAGCTTGGATTTTCTCTTGATCTAATTCTGACACAAATGTTGGAGCACAGCTCGAATTCGAGGTGATAACATAAGATAACTCGGAGAGTGGGCTACAATTAATTCCTGAAAAGGGTCCAGAAAAACTGGGACCTGCCGACATCATATTTGTAACAGCAACGTTAAAGCCGCTCGCATCGATGTTTAAACTATACCTGGAAATTAAAGTATTTTATATCTTTGAATCATCGAAACCAATTCTCCTTGTTTGCCTTATGATATTATTTTCGTAGAAGTTGCAGGTAAAACGTCAGGATTTTTGATCATTGGTTTATAATCTGAAGCGTCGAACTCGATGTCAATTTAGCACTTTTAAATGAAGCCAGCAATGTCCTTAAATAATTCTCGCTTCAATTTTAATACACTCTCCGAATATTTTGTAAATTTAAAAATAAACTTACGAAACAGTGTTACCATATTAAACAAACATTACTAAGATTCAAAGCATAATGTAAACAACATGCACCGTTGATTTGCTAATCTGTTTAAAATTTGAAATCATATCACCTATCGACTAATTTAATAATAAAATTTTTTGGAAAATCAGGCAGTTTTGTTACACAAGCCGCTATTACTTACCTAACCACTTTATATTATTTTTGAATATGGTAAGTTCTCCAAAAAAACGTCAAAGAAACAGCATCTAAGTATTCAATTCGGATAGATTTACTTACGTCCGCTTTGGTTAGCAAACTTAGTCTGACTCTAATGGGTGTGAAGAATATTCATCTCCAATAAAGGTTTAGAATTCAATCTTTTCTGAACAATTTTATAAGTCGGAAAGAGCAGCAATGCGGGTACTCATTTAATTTACTTCTTAACCCTAATGGACAGTAACAATGTGTATATAACGTGTATACAATGTGTATATATATATTATATATATATATTTATTTATTTATATATACGTATATATATATATATATATGTAAATATACATATGTAAATATATATATGTATAGAGTGCTAAGGCATCAAATGAATTCAAAAGGGCGGTTGATGATGTAGGAGCCTAGTACATTGACTACAGCTAAAAAATTCTTATTTATCGACCAAACAGTAGACACGGCTTTATTCAAACCCCCTTCTACCATGATAATATGGCTACCATTAGCCCGATCGCTTTTCACAATCAGCTCAATGTTCCAAAGACTAGAAAGCCTTGAAAATAAACGGATCAAATACCTTCTCCAATTTTGTACCTGCCTTTAGCCATTCATGCAAAGCGACACAGGCACCTGATGTGATGGTGTCGCCGCTAATAAATAGCGACAAATCATTATTTCAGCCTGAAATCTATTTTATGCAATAATATTTATAACCTACGCCCTTTATAATAAATAGCGACAAATCATTATTTCAGCCTGAAATCTATTTTATGCAATAATATTTATAACCTACGCCCTTTGTACCACAGGGTATATTAAGTTTATGTGAATGTATGCAACAGCCACAAGCTGAGATAGACCTATTCTTCGTTCTATCTATCGATTCAGAATCAGTTTCCGAAGCACACTCATTTTGCCTGTCCATCTGCCCGTCTCATGTCGCATCAATCGCAATTCCGTTCACAGGGATGAACCGTATTGAAAACGGATCGGACCACTTGTTCGACCACTACTCGTATAACCCCTTGAAGGACGTTATGTGATAATATATTGTTTACAAAATTTTGCGACAAAAATCGCTGCGCAGTATTAACCCTGAGAATGCGACGCACATAGGCCTATTTCTTTCACCCCACCGTATTTAGGGGCTTTCATGAAAAAAGGGAAAGCCTAATTTATTGCTTTTCATAACGAAAACAAATAAAAAGTAATATGTTTGACAAGTAAGGTAAATTTACAAAATTTGCTCAATGCTAATTCTAGTTCTATGCTTTTGAGCCTCTTCTAATATGAGGGCCTTCATGGAAAGTACACCTTTGCATAAAAATAAGATACAATTTTTCATGCATTATCAGGAAAATGAATGAGTGGCGCTATTAGGCGAAAGTAGTAGTAGTGTAGGGTGTCTAAGTCCTGTCCCATCGCAATGTTCTTGTTTTGTTTACTATTCGTTTTATATTCAAAATGAAAGCTCTTCAAGCGTAGTATTTATATATTCGTCGTCCGACGAACAGCGCTTCTAATCGATAGAGTTATGAATTATATATAAGTGGAATCTAGTTCAAAGTGTAATGCTTTTACTTTTTATTGAAAAAAAAGAGTCAAGAAAAATGTAATATAATATATCCCTCATTTAATACACTTCAAAAAACAGATACGACCTCGCCCTTTTTTCCTTGACGTATATATATATATACATATCTATATATATGTAGATTCACGGAACTTCATTGTTTGAATTTTACGTTCAATTTTGAATCAAAGTACTTTTGCTCAAGGATGAACGCTATTGAAAATGATACGGATTGGTCCACTTTTTCAACCACTCGCCATATAACGTTTTATTTTGAAGTCATTATATGGAATAAAATTTTAATTTTCAAAATTTCTCGACAAAGGTGGCTAAGCAAAAATATTTCGGCATTGTAAATTGGTCTGAAAAGTTTGGACCGGTTGGAGCAATTTTTTAAACCTACTGTCATATAACGAAACCTGAAGTTCATATGACAAAAAGGTCTAATGCTCAATGCTTCATGATGAAAATCATGATAATAACTCAAGATAAAAAATTAACTGTACAATATTTGGACCATCTTGGCCTACTCTTTACCCTACCCAAATAAGAGTTTTCACTGACTTTCAAATGCTCCTAAATCAATCGGTACAGTAAAATATAAGTTTATTTTAAGCTCTTCTGGGTGTTACATACGTACGCATAAATTTAATATACCAAAAATAATGCAGGGTATATAAAGTTAAAAAACGTGGAATAAGCGATTGCTTCATAATTCAGTTGCTAAAAGGATATTTATTTACATTGATTAATCAAAGCTAAAAAGAAGAATGAAAATAACACAAGAATTGTTAGTGAAATTTATTTTCCTTTTTATACAATAACTTACCATATTTCAGAGGCACCAGTGATCTTAACCTTGCCACACATGTTGGGTGCTTCCAATGAATATACCAGCACCGTACGGGGACTTAAACCAGATGCAAAGAAACATCAAACCTATGTGGATGTACAGCAAGTAAAAGAACAAACAGAGAAAAAATTCCTGGTAAACCACCCATAAATACATTCCTTAAATACCGAAGCAACTTTTTTATTCTTACGGCGCCAGATTGAATGAGAATCTCGCAAAATTTACGATTGCATAATAAAACGGTAATGCTGAAGGATATTCCGTATTGTTATATATATATAGAAGCTTCAAAGTTGATTCCCACTTTTTGACGAGCAGATCACTTCGAGCTATTTTTGAATTAAATCTAAAGATAGCGTTGACGATTTTGAACAACATTTTTAGTTCAATCGCTGCTATAGATGGTCAGTTACACTTGCTTGTTAATTTCAGACATGTTCGTAGACGGGGTGAACCTCTTTTGATACTTGATTTGTAACCATATGTGGGGGGGACTTATCGATTCCATCTAAAGACGTATACGCACATAATTAAGTTAATTTGAAATCTCAAGCCGGTCACAAATATATGTGCATAATAGACAACGTCTACAAAGTGTATTTATGGGTTCTATAGCAGGAATAATAGCTTTAATATATCTCACTC
This sequence comes from Glossina morsitans morsitans, assembly GCA_001077435.1. Classification (NCBI taxonomy): domain Eukaryota; kingdom Metazoa; phylum Arthropoda; class Insecta; order Diptera; family Glossinidae; genus Glossina; species Glossina morsitans. The sequence continues at coordinate 9,514 of CCAG010007373.1, read as the reverse complement.
GTCCTTATGTTTAACACAGCTTACTGGTACCCCGCTACAAGGAGGCAAACGTGTACAGTTCAATATGTTTTTGAAGACCATTAATCGCATAACGATCACAGAAAATTTGACCACAGTCTTAATGCCAGCAATCTGGATCGATGAGGTAAAGTCAAATTGTATTTGTTTATTTAAAATTTGCATAATTTTTTTTATTATTTGTTTGCTTAATATTATTGAATATTTTCAATTTGTTGTCTAACAGGGTATACAACTAAATGATGAGATGGTTCATTTCCTTAAACAAAAGCTCATCAACAGTTTGAGACTTTTAGATATATTTTATTGGATGGCCTTAACTGGTGGGATTATAACTGGCATGATCGGCTTCATATATTATGCGGTCCATCGACGGAAATCCGTTAAAGAGCATTCACTCACATAAGTTACCCAGAGTTTATTGTATTTGTTTTTGTAATTCTAAATTATTATTATTGTTCTAATTGTTATTTAATTGTTTTTTGATTCGATATTTAATTATGAATAACAGCTAAAAAATATATGTAATTGCTCTAAAGAACGTACTCATTCGGAAACTGCTTGAACCGTGCAAGGTTTTCGATCGAAGTAGAAATCTGGGTCGCCTTTTTCTCTATCACCATATATTCAATTTCTGAAGTAACGCGAAGATAATGCGAGTACAAAATTTTCGCAAAAGCGAACGTTTACTCGTTAAAAAGATTATTAGGAAAACGAATGAATATGCAGACACTAAAAAATACAATCCCCTGGGCAAATCTTGGATTGTAAGGTAGAAAAACAAAACAACTGCGGAATAGCAAAATCAAACATTAGCTATTGATAAATGGATAAGTAAGCATCCGTCTCGCATATCCTTAAATTATTACCTATATAAAATGTTTCACTTGCTGGGTCATAAGAAACTAGATATATGCGTCAGAATTTTTTAAAAAAATTTCGTAAGCTTTTTCTTGCACTCTTCTTTTCTTTTGGATGCTTTTTCACCATAAATGCGTGTTTTTGCAAATGCAAAGCCTTTACAGACTTCTCGCATTATGTTTCTGTATGGCTATCGCCGCAATAGTTGCTATGGAAGTTTTTTCGGCAATGTGATATCCGTTCAAATGGCGCATCCCAAGCCCTGCCATTGAATTCAATAGGATTAAAATGACATCGTTTGTAAAAGATCATTATAATTGAACTCATTTGCATTGGTTCAAACTTATGCACAAAGTCTTCCATAATTACGTATTTTATTCTCCTTTTTTAATGTTGTTAAAAACTTCATGGTTTTCTCCCTTTTATCTCAATAGAACGAAAACATATTACATATTATAGTTTACAGCAGGTATACGCAAATGGATGGCAACCCCCATATTCTGAATTATTATTGCATTTCCATAAGATTCCATTCTATTCGTATAGTTTCGTATCGTGTAAATATATTTTCATGGCATCGGTTGTTTTTTAACAAAAAGACATTAAAATGACATAATTAATGTATGAAGTTTGGCTAACGAAATCATGTATAGAAATCTTAATTTTAATCCGAAGAATTAAATTTTTAGTTGTACACTAGCCTAGAGCGGACGTCTCTAAAAAGATTAAATATATATAAAAGAAAAATGTATAACTTTTAATTTATTCTCTTTACATAATGCTTATCCATTATTCGTTGTCTTTTGGTCGCAAAGAAGAAGTTAACATATTATCCACAAATACATGTTTTCTATTATTTACAATCCGCCTTATCCATTTTTCTATATTTTTTGTTCGTTTTCTTTCCTCAAATATCTTTTATCCAGTTTCATTTCTCCATGATTAATTTTTAATTAATCGATACATTCACATTGACACATTTACTGCCGAAATATTACCTCTCTCCGCCATTTTTCATTTTTATTATTCCGTATTTATTGGAAATTCAATTTTCTAAGCTGAATTCGAAGCCCACAAAATAAGTTGTTAAGTAAGGTTCATACTCTCCTATAACCTATAATTATATTATTACTTTTAATACATTTAATAATTTCTCAAATTTTCGAATTTTGATTACTTATAATTCGATTCCGTATGCGATAAATTTTTATTTATTATGTATCCACAAAGTCATCTTTACATTGCAAATGACAGGACACAAAACTATCTGTAGAATTTTATATTCGCTTTACCCCATCAAAATGTTCATTTCGCTTTAAATAGAATAGGCACAACAATTTTCAATTTAATCTGGTAGCACTGCAACCGTGTGTGTGTGCGATTGTAATGGGAAAAAGTGCGGGTCGCTAAGAAATCGTAAACAATTTTTTTCAGAAAAATCACGTAAATTTTGGAAATTTGCACGAAATTTTTAGCGAAAAGAAAATTTTAATGTGTAAAATATAGTTTTTTCATAAATTTTGATCAAAATTCAATTAAAAAGTGTTCGAAAAATTATTGTGAAAATTTTTGTGAGAAACGACACCTCCGCGGATGGTGCATTTGCGAAATACGTGAGAAAAAGAAAACTTATATATATATGTATATATATGTAGATGAGAAATATGTATAATTTTTTAAAAGTATTGAAGTAAGGAAAAGTAAAACAAAAGTAGTTTGTGTGTGTGTTCAAGCAAAGTGAAAAAAAAATTGTAAAAAAAGAAACCTTGCTTCTTCACGGTAATAATTTAATAAAACAACGTTCCAGAAAAAACGCAGCTCATCAGAAAAAGGTGAATTTCTTCACAGCAGAGAAAATATGTAGAATTTTATAATTAATATCAACAGCAGTAAATCGCCGATTATATGGTTAGGAAAAAAATGTGTGTGTACGTTTTTCTTTCTTTTTCATTTTAAATATGGTGTGGTGTTCAATTCAATTGAAGTACGGCTCATCCGACCATCGTTTTTTCCGTCGGTTTTTTCATCATGGTTTTTTCGGCTTCAATCGCCCGTCCGCAAAATCAATTGTATGAGCTCTGTTTCAAGCGATGCATCAGCAGTCTATGTAACGCGCTATTATCTACGTCTGCCCGTTCGTTCAACCAGTCTTGTCATCATATTTGTGTATTTCTTTTCGGTTTGCTTGTTTTCTTTGATTCTTCTTTGCCGTATCAATTCGCTTGTTGGCTTTTGTCTGGCTATTTTATAACGTTTCTGTACCTATTTACTCATACATGAAAAATGTACTGCTGTCGTTGTTGTTGGATTTGGCCTTCTTTTTGTTCCCAGCAGCGCAGCAATGTCACGTACAGTTATATGTACATTCAACCAGGTGGCGCTTAACATTACACAAAAACAACGTATAATTATCCCTTTCTAGTTAAAAGTATTTTCAGCTTTACAACAATTTTGCCATAGATTGTTTTTATTTATATTTAGACAATTATATTTATTAGTAACATAAAGAAATTGTATAAAATCATTTCAAAAATATTTAAAAATTTGTAATCTCGCTAATAGCTTAGAATTTGTACGGATTTTATCTAAAAGTTATTATCTAAGATTCAAAGTTATGTTACATGTACTTAGATGAGTGAGCTTGAATTTGCTGCGATCAGGCAACTTTAGAAATAAATGTAAAAACTGTAACGCACAGTCGTATTTCAACTTCGCCCTAAAAATCTGTTACAAACGATGTGCTAACGCCAAATTTTCTTTGAAGTGCTTTTTTTTTTACAGAAAATGGCGGCGCGTCGTCTTCGAAATTTTCGGTACACATTGAAACAATGATGTCAACCTTTAGAAATGAAAATAAATTTAGATTAAAATAAAAGGAATATTAAGGAAAGGATAATATATTTTGGGATCTAAATCGCTACTACTAAGGCCTATTAAGAAAGAGTAGCCTAAACTTTGATAATTCTGCTATTATTTAGATTTGTTGACAAACTCACATATAGAGTAATGACAAGATGGCGTTTTTTTTTCCCATGTAGAAAAACGCCTCAATTTATTTTAACAAATTTTAAGTTGGATTCACTAAAAATTTTATATATATATTTTTAATTTAATTTTTTATATTTTTATTTATTTGAGTTATTTCAATGTTCTCTTTGCATCGTAACTATGCAAAGATTCTTCCAGCGCTGCCTTCGCTTACGCCGCTTCATGTAACGTTGTTGGATTCATTGGATTTCCATTGGTAAATATTTATCGACACCAGCATTGCAACGAGCACAAATCACCAAAATTGTGTAAATAGCGAAAAAAATAAGAAAACAATAAACATGAACGGGAATATATTATAATTGATAATACACATAACGGGCAATATAGACAAGAGAGAAGGTCATCTTTCTGCCCAGTTGAATGTTGCATATATCATTTCAAGAACTATACGTGAACAAAAACGGCAGAAGAATCAACAACATTATTTTCCCCTGATCGTTATCAAAACAAATGCATGCTGGATAAAACGGCAAGGAATAGAGGTGCTGAAGGACAAGGAGTTGTTGCTTCTGCAGCAGCGTCTGCTGCGCATTCTCCAAGGCAGGTAGGTGAATTCGGAACAAAAGTTAATGGAGAAGCCCAAGATAAAGGTTATATCGCTGGATTATCTTTAAGACAGATTGTTTATGCGGCCACATCGAAAGCAGCTGTTATACCTGCATTTCAAGATTTCGCTGATGTGGATATTGAAAAGGAGTTATCCTCAAGTATTGTGAAGAAACCAACAAGCAACAGCTTCGGCCAAACCGTATCGAATAACAATCACCGTGAAACCAACAGTTACTTGTGGTATAACCACCCAACACCACAAGGTGATAATTAGTGTATCTGGCTCTGTATCTTGTGTGCGTATGTGTATGTTGCCTCTTTATCCCGAAGGGATAAAGATTATTTGTTGTTATTGTAGCTGTGCTGCTGTTGTTGTTGCTGAACACATTTGCATTGATTAGTTATCAGATATCGTATGGAACTTTGGCTCGGTTTATGTTGTGGGTGGTCGTTGTTTTGTTTGGGTGTTCTAATAATGTGTGTGCGTGAAAATATATGTGCGTGTATGTACACCTGCTTCAAGTGATTATGCATATGTGAAATTTGTGAAATTATTGTCAATCTGGAAAGAAAAAAATTTCTGTATAATATATGAGGGCCTTTCCCGTCAACGAAACGTTTCAGATTTTTAACACTTATTAATTAACGATGACCGGTAATTGATCTGTTTTGGATTCACTTTGTGCTAATGAGCACTTAACCGGAAACTGTAAAATTTTCGATGTAAAAAATCTAAATTATTCTATATAGCGATGCGTAGCCTAACCTCTCAGTGCAGCATAAAAAGTAAACTTACCTTTAAAGCTTTGTTTTGTTTACAAAATCATCTTCCGAAAGTGTAATAAACTTGTATGTGTAATTTTGCAGATGATACGAAGAATATTGCGCCCTCATTATGTAAACAGGTTGTCGTAAATTGCTTGCTTTGTCTGATAATAAATAGTAAATAAGGATGGCCACTTTAGGTGTTGGGAATATTTGTGACAAGTTACCGGTGTGATTTGTTCGATTTGAAGCAAATTCCTTCTGTGATGTTTCCATATATGTAATAAAATGACAGATGCTTGATACTATGGAGATAAAAGAAGGAAAACTGAAACTGTTATTAAAATTGAATCTGTTAATGAATGTACTTCTTCCACAAACCTGTTTGCGTCTTATGAAACTTATCAAAATATTCGTGATGAAGTGAAATCAAGTATTGGTAAATATGATTAAGTTAAACATTGTATGCCGAGCTTCCTGACCCATTTCACGGTATTCGTACGGACACTGGATGTAATAAAAGCTCTTTATGCACTGATAAAGACAAGCCAGTGTCGACAATATCTGAATACCGGTAGAAGCTGGGGGCTGTAATATACATTCGTATAGAACGATGCGCTTTCTATTATATTTCATATGTGAAATTTTTTGTGTTTTTTTTTTTTTTTGCTTTCTTTTTAGATAAATGCATCTCCAAGGACACTGTCGAGCATGCAGCAAACATTAAAGTAGAAAGTTCAGATATTCTAAGCGAAAAAAAACAAGGAGAAAAACAGTTTCAAAATGACAAACTAAGGGTTTCGGATGAATTGGAAAACACTGATTACGCGCGTAATTTTAAAAGCAAGTATCTGGAAGAAAACCGCTGCGTCTTGAAAGGCGGATATTCATTTCAAATTAACAATAGCAGCAATAGCAACAGAAACGCAATGAATTCAAGCCAACCAGCGCAAGCTGCTCCCGGTAATCGTATTACATTTACCAGCCAAACGTTACCGAACGGTACTATTAATATCGGTAGTGGTCATCCGGGAGCTGGTTCGACCATTATATCAACGTCACAACTACCAAATACCACAACTATTAAGACAATAACGGCGGGAGCCGGACAACCGCATCACGGTTTGCCGCAACAAGTTCAAGTACAGCATCATCAGGTCTTGCAAACAGCCGGCGGACCGGGCACGCAACCAGGCGGTCAACAACAACAACAGCAATCAGTAGGTGCCACACAAACGCAAACTTTAGTTATAAAATCTAATCATGCAGTCACATTGCCGGCGGGTCTTGTCTCAAGTGCACCCGGAATCGTAACTATGACCAAAACCATACAACAACAGGTATGGGCTACTCTAGAAGGGCCCGTTTTTCTTCCCCCTACCCCTTACGTGATCAAATGTCTTCTCTTCTTCAATTACACACAAAACACAAGCAATACACCTCCACCCTACAAAATAATCGTTTAGATTACATTTTATAAACAAACAATAGTAACAAAAAAGAAATAAAGAAAAGTAACATTTGATCGAATTTAAATATCAGCAAGAGAATGATTGAACGTATACTTTTTTTATTAGCTCTTAACGGAGGAAGGCGTGTGATTTATAGTTTCTGTCATATTCTTTTAATTTAGTTTTCTTATTTTACTTCTTACGCTTCCAATACAGTTTAAATTAATTCTCATTTTATTTACAATAAGTAGAACTTTGAAAACTCTGTGCACATATCTCTCACGAAAGACGATTTCTAAAAATTAATTTACAAATATATCTATCTGTCCAATGGGTGCAATTTTGAAAACAAATATATTATGTTCTAAAGACGCGGCTTGGTTTACTTTTTTACTTTAATAGATTCTATTAATTCATTTGAATGCTGTGTCGTTTAATATAATTTTAAGTTTTATAACTGTATCTTAAACTATTAATTTTATACTGTCGCATTTCACATTAATGTTAATAAGCATGCTAAGGATAATTGCTTGTAGCCTTTAGCTAACGATAATCTTAGACATTCCCAACTACAATCAGTCTACATGGCCTATGGTAAAAAGAAGTTCAGCAAGTGCTTATTGAGTATTCATTCACTCGTTGAGCTTCTACCCCTTTTTTACGCTTAAGAAATCGAAACGGGAAATTTTTTTTTTTTTTTTTTTTTTTTTTTTTTTTTTTTTTTTTTAAATATATTTAAATAAAAGTACTTCGTATGACTTGTGATGGCATGCTGAATGTAGTGTAGTGGTGTTTATATAATAATTTCATAAAAAAAAAAATTAAAATTAAAATCAAAAATATGAAAATTCACCTTATAGAAGAAGAAATTCATAATATTAACTTACTCCTTATACATCGTCAGGGTAATCAACCTATTTTGAACTCCATGATACCGGCTAGTGTAGTAGTGGGAATGCGTCCTCCGAACGCTCAGCAGCAACCAAAGAATGTACAAGGCAACAATTTGGGTCGTGTGGTCATCGGCGGGCCACACATGGTGGGCACTAGGCCTCAAAGTCCAGCGGTAAGTTTTCATATGTCAAACTACGGCCAACGTTATATATTAACTGACATCAAAATCAAAAAAAAAAAAAAAGTTATGAGAATGTTTTTTGTTTTCAATTTTTCCAAATGTTTATCTTAAATCCTAATATAAAGTGTATTAACTGTTTAATTAAGTTTCTCACTTCCTAACGTCTTCACAGTATTACCTTAACTATACCACCATATATCATTTCCTATATTATCCTTGTTAAAAAAAAAAAAAAAAATTCTTTTAATTATCTGTTTTTTTTTTTTTGTTTCTCGTTACAAATTTTCTCTCGTATAGATAACATTAAGTGCACTAACCCAGGGACCAACGCCTGCACTCATATTGAAAACTGAAAATGGATTTCAATTGTTGCGCGTAGGGACGGCTACCTCGGGTCCGGTGACACAAACAATCGCCACTAATTCCACAAACCCGCCACAAATTCGCTTGCAAACTGTTCCATCTGCTGTAAGTAGATTTACAGGGCCACCTTTAGCACTACGTAAAACGATTGTAAGATCATCCACTTCCTCCACCTCAACCACTAAAACCACCCATCACCATCACCAACAACAACAACAACAACCGCAACAGCAACAACATCAGCAACAGGCAACAACAACGATAAAACAGATTAAACAAAATGTAATTGTCCCTGAGAGATTGATTCATGTTCTGTTGAGTAGTAGAGAAAAGGAATAATCAAAATCGGAACGTTTTCTTCTTCTTCTTATTCTTATTCTTCTTCATCTTCTTATTTATTCTTTTGTCGTATCTTAAATTTACGTGAATGAGATGATTTTCCGTTTAATTACTATTAGCGTTATAATTCTTCTTTCTAACTTTCGTTTTCGATAATGTTATTCCGGAAATATTTTGCTTTCTTTTAAAAGAGATTCCATTAGAGAAAAACTAAATTTATTTCCAAATTCAATATCTTGTACCAACCACCGGAGGAGGGTATTCTAAATATATAAAGCATTTTATAAAAGAAACGCTTATCTGATTATTAATATGAATATGAATCGATCTGATTAGATCTATACGTCCGTCCTTCTGCTCGTATTATGATGATTGCTTCAATAAAACCATTCATGTGATTTTCTCCTCAAATACAGTTACAGTTGCGTTCCTTGATTTGGTAGGGGAAAAATGGATAGGATTGGTATTGCCCAAGTTTCCATTGGGATTGCGTAAAGCAGATAAGCAAATGAACTTGGCACTAAAACACAATGAGAATTTCTTAAAAATTCAAACTTTTTTTTTTTTTCCAATTCAAAATAAAATTCTATTAATATTTAGCCGCGGTATACTAGATACAATCATATAATAGGTGGTGGGTATAAAAAGATTCGGATTCCTTCGACCCGAATATATATATATGCATTCTCTCGTTTTAAGAAGCTCTTCTTTCTTATGCATTGCAAGAAATTATCGTGTTGTTTTTTTTTTTCTAAACAATTCGTTTTGCCTTTTCTTCCAAATATTTAGCGTATTTAACATTTCAGTTCTCTTCTCTTTCTTATTATTAGTTTTATGATATACGATATGATTTGCAAAATAATAATAACTATTCGGTTCGTATTTTTTTTCGAGCATTTTTTTCGTTTACTTCCAACCGTTTAAATAATAATGATAATGATTGAGACCTTCAATAGAATAGATTATTTTATTTATTTCGGGCATGTCCCCATAAAGTGTAAGCGCAAGGCTTTGTCGTTGCAAAGATAGAAAGCAATCCATT